>PVJC01020840.1:0-28792 GCA_004026665.1 Murina feae
CAAGCCTTGATGGTGTGCCTGGGGACAGGCCCCCAGCAGGTAGACACACACAGGAGGACTGCTCCGAGCCTCAGATGCGGCTGGGGGCAGGTCTCCAGTGGTGACACACACACACACATACACACACAAGGCGCCTGGCAGACTGGGGCTATCATAGGACATCCACTGAAGGGTCCCAGACTGTGAGAGGGCACAGGCCAGGCTGAGGGACTCCCTCCACCCCGAGTGCACAAATTTTTGTGCACCGGGCCCCTAGTTTTGAATAATACTGCTCTATACAAAAGTTTATTAGACTTTGTAATATCAAAGTACTTTCCAAAAAAGATTAGGTACTTCAGGAATATGACAGAAATTTGCTATCAATTTTATTTTTTAATATATTTTAATCAGGAATAAAACCAACAAGTGTTTTAAATGTGTTATACAGCAACTTTTAACATTGGAACCAGCCAGATTATTATCTTTTGCTTCCAAGTTAAATTATTTTTTGTGCAGTCCTCAAGACAAGCTGTCTTTGGCCAATTCCATATAACTATTGGGAATTATGATAATGCAATGTAAATTGTTTTATTTATTTGTGTTTTTTTGTATGTTTTTTATTTATTTGTTTTTTTGTTTGTTTTTTAAAAACTATTTATTTATTTGTTTATTTTTTAATCCTTACTTGAAGATATTTTTCCATTGATATTTAGGGAGAGTGAAAGAGAGAGAGAAAGACAAAGAGAAACATCAATGTGAGAGAAGCACACTGATTGGTTGCCTCCTGCATGAGCCTGACCAGGGCCTGGGCTGGGGAAAAGCCTGCAATTAAGGTAGGTGCCCTTGACTGGAATCAAACCTGGGACTCTTTGGTTCGCAGACTGAAGCTGAGCCAAGCCTGTTAGAGCAAGGTAAGTTGTTTTAAAAGAACAAGTACCATTTGCAACTAGTTGTCTGTGTGAATATGGACTTTCTCCAAGCTGAATAAGCAAAAGCTATGGCAGACATTAATTGCATACTCATCTTCAATTTGCTGACATAATCTCAATTTTGAATTGTGTTTAGTTTTTATTTTATTTTATATTTGTTAATCCTCTCCCAAGGATATTTTTTTCATTAATATTTTAGAGAAAGTGCAAAGGAGTGGAAGGGAGGGGGAGAGAAACATCAATGTGAGAGAAACACATCAATTGGTTGTCTCCCACATGCACCCCAAATGGGGTGAGGGATTGAGCAGGCAACCAAAGCACAAGCCCTTAGACCAGAATCAAACCTGGGACCCTTCAGTCCATGGGCCCATATTCTCTATCCACTGAGCCAAACCTGCCAGGGCTGAATTGTGTTTATTGAAACGACTTCATAGTGACTTTAAAAAATACAATGCATCTTGGTTGGTGTGGCTCAATGGTTGAGTGTTGACCTATGAACCAGAAGGTCATGGTTCCATTCTAAGTCAGGGCACGTGCTTGGGTTGCATACTCCATCCCTAGTAGGGGCTATGCAGGAGGCAGCCATAGATGATTCTCTATCATCATTAATGTTTCTATCTTTCTCTCCCTCTCCCTTTTTCTCTGATATATATATATATATATATATATATATATATATATATATATATATATTCTTATCTAATAAAAGTGTAACATGCAAATTAGGTGTCACTCCATCACAAACATGGCCAGCCTATAGCCACAAGATGATGGCACCCATAGCCACAAGATGGAGGTGCCCAGTCCGGCTCAGCCCCACCACTGAAGTGGTCAGGCCTGTTATCCAGGCAGGTGGTGGGGGAGGCGGGGGGCCTGAGGGACAGAACAGGAGATCAGAGGGGGCTAGGGGTCCCCTGCCCAGATCAGAGGCCTTCGCCAGAGGCCTCAAGCAAGGGAAAGGGCAGAGCCAGTGATCAGAGGGGGCAGGGGCAGAGCCGGTGATCAGAGGGGTATGAGGGCAGCCTACCCAGGCATAAGGCCTGGGTCAGAGGCCTCAGGCCTAAGCAGGGGCAAGGCCGGAGATCACAGGAGCCTGGACTCCACAGAGCCAGCGATCGGAGGAGCAGGGGCGGAACCTGTAATCGCAGGGGTCTGGGCACTGGTGGAGCAGGCAAAGGAGGGGTCTGGGGGTCCCCTGCCCAGGCCTGCAGCCTGAGCCAGAGGCTGCCAGTGGGGCAGGAGCAGAACTAGCAATGGCAGGGGGCAGGATCAGAGCTGGTGATTGCATAGGCCCAGGCTCTGTGAAGCCTGCAATCGGAGGGGCTTGGGGGCCCCTGCTGAGGCCTGTATTCTCGGCCTGAGGTTATAGGCCAGGGCAGGGATGGAGCTGGATTGAAGGCAGGGGTGGAGCTGGTGATCAGAGTGAACTACAGAGGAAACACCTTTTCTTACCACTCATTGGCTAAGCTCCCTGTGTGCCACTGGTAATATTCTTAGTAATTTGGGTAATAAGAATCCAAAAAGGTGATCTAGGGTTTTTCCACCACACTCCTGGAGAAAAAAAATGAAGGTCCACTGCTGGAGGGCTAAGAAATGTCATATCCTGCCCTAGCCAGTTTGGCTCAGTGCATATCTGACTGCAGGGTGTGGGTTCAATTCTGACCAAGGGCATGTACCTAGGTTGCAGGCTCCTCCCTGGCCAGAGCCCAGGTTAGGGAATATGCAGGAGTCAACCAATAAAAGTGTTCCTCTCACTTTGATATTTCTCTCTGTTTTTCCCTTCTCTTCCACATTCTCTAAAAATCAGTGGAAACATATCCTCAGGTGAGGAAAAGAAAGAAAGAAAGAAAGAAAGAAAGAAAGAAAGAAAGAAAGAAAGAAAGAAAGAAAGAAAGAAAGAAAGAAAGAAAGGAAGGTCATATCAAATGAAAGACACATCTTGAAAATGCCTAAAAAAAGTTGTCATTTCTTCATGGTGAAGGGATTGGAGTCCATGTTGATGAAAACACCTTGGTGGCTGTGGTGACTGGCAGTGGCTGCAGCAGCGGGGTGATGGGGCTGGTGGCTGTCCCTGATTAGCCTGGTCCCCTCCCACAAAGGGAGGCCAGTCTGTGGCTTAGGCCTGCTCTCCAAGGTGAGCAGGGAGTGAGCCTAAATCGTCAGTAGGACACCCCCTGAGGGATCCCAATATGTGAGAGGGGGCAGTCTGGGCTTAGGAACACCCCCCCCCCATGCACGAATTTCGTGCACCGGGCCCCTAGTATAATCTAATAAAAGAGTAATATGCAAATTGACCCCCACTCTTTTATACCCAAGCCACGCCCACCAGCCAATCAGAATGACTGTATGCAAATTAACCCAGCCAACATGGCAGCCAGCAGCCACGGAGCTGAAATAAGCAGGAGGCTTTCCCCGGCGATGGAGGAAGCTAAGGCTCCTGTTTGCCTATGCAGGCTGGGGCCTCTACTCAAGGCTACAAAGTTTCAATTATAGAAGATAAACAAAGCTCAGATACCTGCTTTAAGCTTGGGTTCAAGGAAGCACTGGGAGCCTGGGTTGTCAGGGGCAACCCGACCTGGGCTCTGGTTAAAGCAACAAAGTTTCAACTTTAGAAGTTAAATAAATCCCAGTCAGCCTCGCTGCAAACAGCCATCAGCCACTCACCCAGGCTGGCCAAGTACCCCAGCAGGACCTCACTCCCTGAAGGGGATTTGACCAGCCTGAAAATGGCCCTCAGCTCCTCATCCAGGCTGGCCAGGCATCCCAGGGGGGGCACACCCACTTTGAAGGTGCTGTGGCCAGCCTCCAAACAGCCATCAACCACTCACCCAGGCAGGCCAGGCACCCCAGTGGGAACTCCACCCTGATCTGGGACACCCTTCAGGGCAAACCAGCTGGCCCCCACCCATGCACCAGGCCTTTGTCCTATGTAATAATATGCAAATTGACCCTAACAGCAGAATCACTGGGAATGACTGGTTATTATGACACACACTGACCACCAGGGAGCAGATGCACAATGCAGGTGTTGCCCCCTGGTGGTTAGTGTGCTCCCATAGGGGGAGCTCTGCTCAACCACAAGCCAGGCTGCCAGCTGACAGCACAACAGTGGTGGTGGGAGTCTCTCCCGCCTTCTCGGCAGAGCTAAGGATGTTCAACTGCAGCTTAGGCCTGCTCCCCACTGACAAGTGGACATCCCCTGAGGGCCCCCGGACTGTCAAAGGGATGTCTGGCTGCCAGCTTAGGCCTGATTGCCCAGGGAGCAGGCCTAAGTCAGCAGGTGGATATCTCCTGAGGGATTCCAGATTGCTAGAGGGCACAGGCCGTGCTGAGGGATATCCCTGAGTGCACAAATTTTTGTGCACTGGGCCTCTAGTCCTCTCTAATCATAGCATAATATTGAAATTGACCATTTCTCTGGGATGGCTAAGCCACGCCCACCAGCCAATCAGAGCAGCTGTATGCAAATTAACCCAGCCAAGATGGAGGCCAGCAGTCACGGAGCTGGAGTAAACAGAAGCTTCAGTTGCTCCAGGAGTAAACTATCTGCCAGCCAGCTCGGCTTCTTCAGGCTCCAGGCAACATACTTGCAACATCGTCTCAATTATAGAAGCCTGGGAGCTGAGCAAACAGCAGGCCTGGGCCCAACTACTAAGGCAACATTCTTTCAATTATAGAAGTCACAAGCTGAAGCAGACAGGAGGCTTCATTACCTGCCTAGGCCTCGGCTTAAAGGAACAGTGTATCAATTATAGAAGATAAATAAACTCCAGAAATCTGCTTCCAGCCAGCCTTGCTGGGACATTGAGTCAATGGGAGCTGTGAGCATCCTGAAAGCCTGAAAACAGCCCTCAGTCCGTCACCCAGGCTAGCCACACCCCAATGGAGTGAAGGTCCCCACTGGGGGGCTTGGCCAGCCTGCAAACAGCTGTCAGCCCCTCACCTAGGCTGGCCAGGTACCCCAGTAGGGACCCAAAACCTGAAAGGACTGTGGGCAGCCTGAAAGTCTGAAAATGACCCTCAGGCCTGCACCCAGGCTGGCCACACCCCAACGGGGTGAGGGACTCCACTGGGTGGCTTGGGCAGCCTGCAAACAGCCATCAGCCCCTCATCCAGGCTGTCCAGGTACCCCAGTAGGGACCTGAATTAATTAATTAATTAATCCAGCTAAGATGGAGGCTGGAAGCCAAAGAGAGAGAGCTGCAGCAGTTGAGTCTTGGGCAGCGGCAGCGGGCAGCAGCATGGGTGGGGTGGATGGTGGCCTGTGCAGCACAGGCAGTAGTGGCTGCAGCAGCGGCGTCTGAGGCCCATGGGGACCTGGCCTGCGGGGTGGGCCGGCCCAGCATCCCAGCAAAAGCGAGCTCTGGGTTAGCTGGCGCTGCTGCTGCTGCTGCTGGGGTCCGAGGCAAGTTAGGACCTGGGAACCAGGGGGTGTGTCCAGACAGATCCACCCAGGAATCCCAGCTGCTGCCCTGGCCAGGCCTCGACCAGGCTGTGGAGCTGGGAACTGGGGGCATGGCCACCCAGACCTACCCAAGAATCCCAGCTGCTGCCCTGGCCAGCCTTGGACCAGCAGGGCTGAGGACCTGGGAACCAGGGGGCGTGGCCACCCAGACCCACCCAGGAATCCCAGCTGCTGCCCTGGCCAGCCTTGGACCAGCAGGGCTGAGGACCTGGGAACCAGGGGGCGTGGCCACCCAGACCCACCCAGGAATCCCAGCCACTGCCCTGGTTGGCCCTGGACCAGCAGGGCTGTGGACCTGGGAACCAGAGGGCATGATCAGAGAGACCCACCTGGGAATCCTCAGCTGCTGCCCTGGCCTAGGCTCGGCTGGGGCCATGGCTGCCAATGAGGGGGTGAGGGGGCACGAGCCATTGAGGACCCCACAGGCAGCACCCAGCAGTGCCTGCTTTCCCATCTCCATGGTGTGGAGCAGACAGGCCTGATAGAGAGCAGAGAACCAGATGGAGTGGGTCTAAACCATCAATAGCACATCTCCTGAGTGCTCCCAAATTGGTCAAAGTACAGGTCCGACTGAGGGACCTCCCCACTTGGCCTCCCCCTCACCTACCCGCAGCTCCACCCCAATTTACCTGTGCACGAATTTCGTGCACCGGGCCCCTAGTATATAATAAAAGGCTATATGCAAATCAACTGAATGATGGAATGAGTGGTTGCTATGATGTACACTGACCAACAGAGGGCAGTTGCTCAATGCAGGAGTGTCCTCTGGTGGTCAGTACACTCCCACATGGGGAGTGCCACTCAGCCAGAAGCCAGGCTCATGGATGGCAAGCACAGCAGCAATGGCGGGAGCCTCTCTCACCTTCACGGCAGCGCTAAGGATGTCCGACTGATGGCTTTGGCCCACTCCCCCACTGTGAGAGGGTTGAGGGACCCCCCTGAATGCACAAATTTTGTGTGCTGGGCCTCTAATATATATATAGCAAATATACATTCTGTAAATTCAATATTATAAAATACATTTATATTAATTAAATATCATTTTACTATATTGGTATACTGTTTTATATATTGGACCCTACTTATTATTTAACTTTAAAAGAGGTTTCTTTTGTTCTTTAATAAACAAACAAAAAGTCTCAAAGGCTACTTTCTACAACAACACTTAATCCTTAATGTAGCCTAGAATTAACATACTAGTAGCTGGAAATCCATTTATAACCATTGCCATGTATGACTATTTTTATTCAAAATGCTAAATCTAGAATTAGTATTTACATAAAAAGAAAGAAATATGAAATTTAATAAGCAAGTTAGCATAGAATCCCAAATCAATTATTAGTAAACAATATTCTCTTTTTTTATATAGGAAAGGTAAAAGGGTAGGAAAAAGCAAAGTGGAGATGTTTAGATGGGGGTATTTTTCATACCTAACAAAGTGTCTGTGAGCCTCATTAGAACATTTAAAAATAGATATAATAAACTTGCCTAACTGAGGGGTAGGGGGAGATGGGGGAGAGTCAAGGAGAAAAAATGGAGACTTATTTAACACTCTTTGTAATACTTTAAGCAATAAAACAAAATAAAAAAAAAAACTTGCCTAAAAGTCAAGGGGCAGGGACCAATAAAGTCCCTGAGAGCCATCATAGTTCTAAGATTTATAAGATGAAAACCATTTTAGGCTTTAATCCAATCTACCAAATGATCAAGTATAAACAACTGAGTTGGTTTCATAGTATCTTTATTTAACACATTGTAACATGTTGTTTCTGTCTTTTCATTTGCAATTTTCCTTCTATTGCTTCTTTTCAACCTTCTTTACTCTTATCAGCAATCTTGAATGACATAGTTGATTTTCCCAATCCTCTGGATTCACAGATTTGTTTGAAAGTTAGATTTTTTAAAATTTATCTTTATTGTTCAGATTATTACAGTTGTTCCTCCCCCCCCCCATAACTCCCCTCCTCCCAGTTCCCACCCCATCCTCTGTACTTACAACCCCCTCCCCCTGCTGTCCTCATCAATAGGTGTACAATTATTTTTCAGTCTCTTCTGGCACCCCCAACACCCTTTCCCCCCCAAAATTGTCAGTCCACTCCCTTTCTATGCCTCTGATTCTATTCTATTCACCAGTTTATTCTGTTCATTAGATTTTTTACTCACTTGATTTTTAGGTTCACTTGTTAATAGATATGTATTTGTTGTTCATAATTTTTATCTTTACTTTTTCTTCTTCCTCTTCTCAAAGGATACCTTTCAGAATTTCATATAATACTGGTTGGGTGGTGATGAACTCCTCCACCTTTTTCTTCTCTGTGAAGCTCTTTATCTGACCTTCAATTCTGAATGATAGCTTTGCTGGGTAAAGTAATTTTGGCTGTAGGTTCTTGCTGTTCATCACTTTGAATATTTCTTGCCACTTCCTTCTGGCCTGCAAAGTTTCTGTTGAGAAATCAGCTGACAGTCATATGGGTGTCCCCTTGCAGGTAACTAACTGCTTTTCTCTTGCAGCTTTTAAGATTCTCTCCTTGTCTTTTGCTCTTGGCATTTTAATTATGATGTGTCTTGGTGTGTTCCTCTTTGGATTCCTTTTCTTTAGGGTTCTCTGTGCTTCCTGAACTTGGAAGTCTATTTCTTTCACCAGGTAGGGGAAGTTTTCTGTCATTATTTCTTCAAATAGGTTTTCAATCTCTTGCTCTCTCTCTTCTTCCGGCACCCCTATAATTCTGATGTTGGTATGCTTGAAGTTATCCCAGAGGCTCCTTACACTGTCTTCATTTTTTTGATTCTTTTTTCTTTTGGCTTTTCCAATTGGGTGTTTTTTGCTTCTTCCCATTTCATATCTTTGACTTGATTCTTGTGATCCTCTAGTCTGCTGCTGGATCTCTGTATATTATTCTTTATTTCAGTCAGTGTATGCTTAATTTCTAGCTGGTCCTTTTTCATATCCTCAAGGATCTCACTAAATTTATCAGCAGTCTCTAGAAAATTCTTGAAAAACCTTATAACCGTGGTTTTGAACTCTATATCCAGTCATTTGCTTTCCTCCATTTCCGTCATTTGTGACCTATTTCTTTGCCTCCTCATTTTGGCTGTTTCCCTGGGTTGATAGAGTGGCTTTCTGAGTTAGGTGACCACTGAGAGGAATTAACCTCTAAGCCACTTGATTTTGGTAGTCAGCTGTGTCTACAGTGGGAGAACTTCTATGCTAGAGACACCCTTATGGGACAAGAGTTGTTTCAGTGGGGCTTTGGTGCTCACTGCATTTGTGGATTTGAGGAGTTGTCTTTAGGATGGTCCCACTCTGGTCACTGGGTGACGCTGTCTCTTGTATCTCTAAGGAGGTACTATTTTAGCCTTTGCCTGTGGCTACTCAGCCTTTTATATGCAAAAGCCTCTGCTCACAGCTTGGGAGGGGTGGGGTCTCTGGGAGTCTACAGCTTTGGCTGCTTCTCTGCCCTGCCCTAAGAGGCACTGGGTCTCTGTGTCCCACGGTAATCGCTGTAAGCAATGCCGAGAGAAACCCACTTTGGATTTCCTCCTGGTGCCAGTCAATCCAACTACTCCGGGTATGCATCTGGGTCCCCAGAAACTTGCCTAGAATTGGAGTTCAGAGCCACCGGGAGTTTGTGGCTCCCTCCAGATTGAAAAAGAACCACGTTCTCCAGTGCCAGCCCTCTCCCGAGCCTCGCGAGTGCCTCCGCACCTCTGTACTTTGCTTTCGCAGCTCCTCTGAGTCTCAGTCTCTTTCTAGTTGTAGAATTTTCACTCAGCCAGCCTTCCTGTGGGTGTGGGTGGTGTCTGTGTTTTCTTTTCGTTGTGATATTGAAATAGTTGTGTCCGGCCACAATTCCGGTGTTTACCTATGCCACCATCTTGGTTTCTCCTGAATGTTAGATTTTGACTTGTGCAATACTGTACCTGGGAATTACTCTTTCCCTTTCTATTTCTAAGATGTAGCATTTCCTTAATTTCCTGTCTCTGGTTGCTCCTGTGCAGTCCCCTATTCCACTTTTCCACCCTTCTAATTAGGTTTCTTTGTATCACCTCCCAGAAAAACTGCTCACTTTGAAATCTTTGTCTGAGTATCCTACTGGAGGAAACCAAATATAAGGGAAGGTGGTAGGTTAAAAAAAAAAAACACCTAGCGGGGAAGGGAGATATAGAGTAAGGAGGGAGGTTGTAACTTTAGAGGAAGTGGCTATGAAAAGTCTCATGGAAAAATCAACATTTTAAAAATTAACATTTTTATTCTGAAAATCACATAATCACAACTGTATAGCTCCATGAATTTTCATGAAATAAAAGCATTTTTGAATGAAGAAATAGGGTATTACCAGAATCCTAGATCAAGACATATTACATTTCAGCATCTCCTTCACGCCCACTTCTACTCATTATATACCTTTGTCCCAAAGATAACTATGATCCTGATTTTATCCTATTAATGAATTTTCTCTGAAGTTGGACAATGTAACTGGAATTATACAAAATATTGTTTTGTATCTTGTTTCATTTATTTATTTATTTATTTATTTATTTAAAAGTATATTTTATTGATTTTTTACAGAGAGGAAGGGAGAGGGATAGAGAGTTAGAAACATCGATGAAAGAGAAACATTGATCAACTGCCTCCTGCACACTCCCTACTGGGGATGTGCCTGCAACCAAGGTATATGCCCTTGACTGGAATTGAACCTGGGACTCTTGAGTCCGCAGGCCGATGCTCTATCCACTGAGCCAAACTGGTCAGGGCTGTATCTGGTTTCTTTTGCTCAACATTGTGTTTGTGAGGTATGCCTATGTCATTGCATGTAGCAGGTATGTTCACTGTCATTGCTGTATAGTATTTCATTGTATGACTACATCACAATTTATTTGCCCATTCTACTGGTGACAGACATTTGGGTTGCTTCCAGTATTTGACTACTATAAATAGCACTGCAATTAACCTTCTTGTACACAAAATTGTGTGTGTATGTCTATGAAGTACCATTAGATAAATGGTTAGGGTCAAAATTTCCAGGCCATGGGCTTTGCCCATATTTAGTTTTTGTGGACAAAACAATTTCCAAAGTAGTGTTTGCTTATTTTTGAGTGTTTATTGTACTTGATTTCTAATTTTATGCTATTGTGATCCAAGAAGATGTTTGATATGATTTCAATCTTCTTGAATTTGTAGAGACTTAACCTGTGTCCTAACATGGGGTCTATCTTTAAAAATGTCCTATGTGCACTTGAGAAGAATGTATATTCTGTAGCTTTGAGGTGAAATGTTCTTAAGATGTCATTTAGTTCCATCTGATTTAGTAAGTCGTTTAGGATTGCTGTTTCCTTGTTGATTTTTTGTCTAGAAGTTTTGTCCAGTGATATCAATGGGGTATTAAAGTCACCTATTATGATCGTATTGCTGTTGATTTCTCCCTTGACATCCTCCAGAAATTTTTTTAAAAAATGTATTTGGGTGCTCTGTATTGGGTGCATATATGTTTTCCAGAATTATATCCTCTTGTTGTATTGATCCCTTTAGTATTACAAAGTGGCCTTCCTTATCTCTTGTTATGGCTTTTACTTTGAGGACTATTTTGTCAGATAGAAGTATTGCTACCTCAGCTTTTTTTCATTTCCATTTGCCTGAAAAATTTTTTCCATCCCTTCACTTTCAGTCTGTGTGAGTCCTTTGTTCTAAGGTGGGTTTCTTATAGACAGTATATATATGGGTCATGTTTTCTTATCCTTTCAGCTCCACTATGTCTTTTGATTGGAGTATTAAAGCCATTTAGGTTTAAGGTTATTATTGACTAGAATCTCAGCACACGAAATTCGTGCACAGATATGGTCCCTAGGCCTGGCCTGCAACCAGGGTTATCTTCCCCAGCTTCCTGCAGCCAGCCCTGCCCCCCGCCACCACTGATCCCTGGTTCCCCACTCACCATTGGGTGATTTGTGCCTGATGGCCTGGGGAAGGGACTGAAAGGTTGGCTGTTCCTACCTGCTCACTGGCCCTGCCCTTGCTGCTGGTGGCCATCAGGTGATCAGGGCCTGCAGCCAGGGAAAGAGACAAAGAAGTGGTCAGTGCATCTCATAGTGACTGGTCCAGTGGTCGTTCTGTTCATTCTGCCATTAGGGTCAATTTGCATATTACCCTTTTATTACATAGATAAGTACTTATTTGTTGCCATTTTTATTCTGTATGCTTGTGTTCCTCCCTCCCTTTCTATTTCTTCTTCTTGAAATAGTTCCTTCAGAATTTCTTACATGGCTGGTGTGGGGGCCCTATCCAGAGTACACAAGATGTTCAAGGCCAATCTAAATGTGGGAACCCTAACCGAAGTGTTCAATGCCAATTTGCCATCAGGTGCCAAAGCAAGGACAGAGCAATTATACTGTATGCACTGCACAGGCGTACTTTTCTGTAACCCAAATACTGATGTCACTGTTTGGCAAGAAGCCTGTTTTATCTAAGTTGGTATAAGTATTACTGACCAGCCAGTTGCTGAACTGCTTTGTCTGATGGCTCCTTGGTAGCAATGGCTTCATGGTCTACAATAAAGACTCTCTCCTATATGCCCATGACTTCTGTATTCTCCATCTTATATCCAGTGTCTGTGAAAGTCCAGTTCCTAGCAGAGAAGGACCTGTGCCCCCTACAGTTGGATAGCAGAGTAGGATCAAGGAGTAAGTACTCTAACACCTGGCATCAGGAGCAGGATCCAGGGATATGAGTCCCATCTTCCCCACTGGAGGCATGTTGCCTCTGACCATGCTGTGGTATCTGGTAGCAGTGATCCTGATGCCTTGGACTCCCCCAGAGAATTGGGAACAGGGCATAGTAGCATTGGTTGCAGCAGAGAAGACTCTGTGTTGCCCATCGGACTGGATCCCTGAGGACCAGTGGGGAGCATTGTGCTTGAAAGAGATTAAGCCTCCCCAGAACCAGGCAGAGGCAGAGGCAGAGGTGGAGCTGAGCTTTGCAGCAGCAGCCACTGCCCAGGCGATCTAAAGATCAAGCACTAATGCTGTGAGGGAAGAGCAAGAACAGGTGAAAGGTAGAGGGAGGGGGTGGGGAGGGCCAGCATCCAAGCCACCTTGAGTAATAAGGGTATTTACAATTCATGTGGAGGTTTGATTCTCTCTGCACATTTAGCTCCCTGGGGGCTAATCTGACCCTTTTTGTAGAAGTTGCTGCGGTTGTGGCCAGCTTGGGGGACATAAAGGTTGGGGGTAGGAGAAGGTGTAATGAGGCCTGTAACTGTGTATAAGACAGTGACCACTGGCAGTAGGGGTTGAAAGGGAGAAAGTACTCTATGGGAACCAAGACAGCAGTGTAGGTAAATGCCTGTATTCACCACCTCCCATAACCATATCAAAATTACAACTATACAGAACAACCATCATTGAGAACTGCAGGAAAGCTGGCTGAATGGAAGTCCTACAACTAGAGAAGTAACGAAGAAAGCACACTGAGACTGGCAGGATCTTCAAAGATATGGAACCAGCTGGTCCAGCATCCACATGTGCTACTTTTTTAATTGTGAGGGAGACCATCTCTGTGGAGGTTGCTCAGAGGAACAAGGGGTCTCAACTCCATACAAGACCTCAGAACTGGGAAAAGAAGTCCTCATAACTACAGGCTGTAAAAACCAGTGTGTATTGGAGCTCAGTGTCACAGGGGCTACTGATGACCCAGATGTTCCTCTTAAAAGGCTGGAACCATGAAATTAACTTACAAGGTCCTACTTCCTCTGAGCTCCTGCTCCAGGGTGAGTCTCTGGGGGACGCATTTGTCTGGCATCAGGCCAGAAACTGGGGGGTGACTTTCTCCCAGCCGAAGGTACTAGCAGGGATCATTTTTAAAAATATATATATTTTATTGATTTTTTACAGAGAGAAGGAGGGAGAGGGATAGAGAGTTAGAAACATTGATGAGAGAGAAACATCAATCAGCTGCCTCCTGCACACTCCCCACTGGGGATGTGCCTGCAACCAAGGTACATGCCCTTGGCCGGAATCAAACCCGGGACCCCTGAGTCCACAAGCCGACGCTCTATCCACTGAGCCAAACCGGTTAGGGCTAGCAGGGATCATTTTTCCTGTGCTGGAATATTCCTGGTGCAAAGCTGACTGGCAGCCACTTCTGTTTGTTCCACCCTTGTGATTCCCTAAGACCCCATCTCATCCAATTTACAAGCCCACCCAAACTGCCTGCAGTGGCTTTTGTATTTGAATGGCCTGTCCTTGAAGAAAATCTCAAACAAGCTGCAGCTGGGTCAGGAAGCCACAAACCTATCAATAGAAGGCCCAAGACCAGTCACTAGCACCATCCTGCCTTGCTTCATAGCTAGGCCTCGTCTGGGCACTTCCAAACTCAACACAAAGAAGAGGACTATGCGTATCTTTTTTGTAGTTCCTGCTCAGTGGTCCCAGGCAGTGGGTGATGTTGCACCTCCCTGGAGACCCAAGAGCCAGTGTACCCAGCAGTCAGTGTCATACCATACCAGGTTACAACTCTTCACATTCATAAGCAACACAATCAAGGGGCAGACTCAGTGAGCACCAAAGCCCCACTGAAGCAACTGCTGCTCCATAGGGGTGTATCCTGCATAGTAGCTCTCCCACTGTAGTCACAGCTGGTCTTCACAGCCAATTTGCCTAGAGATCAATTACTCCCAGTAATACTATAAGTACTTTTCTCTTTACCACATCCAGCATGGCTACAGAGCGGACAGGAGTCCTGAGTAGGGGTGACAGGGGATTGAGAAAATGAAGGAGACAGACACAGAGACAATAGGGAAAGCTGGGACTGGGTAGGACAGCTGGCCCTCTGATGGAGAGACAGTGACCCAGAACCAGTGCAGTGTGTTTATTTTATACAGTATGATTCCAGAAAGTTTTACTAGAGTTTAAAACAAAGAAAATTATGTGAAATTATGGTTAAAGATCAAGCTGTAACTTTTCATTCTTATGGTTTCTTTGTAATAGTCATTCCTGGCTGGGTCCTAATAATTACATCTGTTCCTTGTGACTGGCTGAACTTAGATAATGAAACCCACCCCCTGGCAATGGCATGGTATGTTTCCAGGACATGGCTCTGCCAATGCTACTGCACTCAGCTGACAATGATTAAAGAAATGCTCATGTGCCTTCCCAGGCGCTCCCTGCATGACACCAACAAAAATCAAGTCTCAAATACAACAAGACTGTGCTTACAGCCCACAAAGAAATACACTTAGAGTTAGTTCCCTACTCAGGTGACTGAGGAGGCTGAGCCTCTGGGCCCTATAGGACACCTACAACACAAGGCCACTCTACCAACTCAAGGAGCCATAGAAGCCATACCCAATACATAGAAGCAAACACAGGGAAGCAGCCAAAATTCAAAGAAAAAGAAACATGTCACAAATGAAAAAAAAAATGCAAGAAAGCAAACTACTGGATATAGAGTTCAAAACCATAGTTATAAGGTTACTCAAGAATCTTCTAGAAACCTCTAAGGGACTCAGTGAGACTTTCAAGGATCTTAGTGAGAATGCCAAATACATGGAAAAGGACCAGTCAGAAATTAAGCATACACTGACTGAAATAAAAAGTAATACATGGGGTTCAACAGTAGAGTAGTGGGTTCTGAGAATCAAATCAATGATTTGAAATATGAGGAAGCAAAAAACACCCAACCAGAAGAGAAAAAAGAAAAAGAACAAAAAAATGTGAAGATAGTGTAAGGAGCCTCTGCGACAACTTCAAGCATATCAATATTCAAATTATAGGGGTGCCAGAAGAAGAGAGAGAGAGCAAGATATTGAAAACTTATTTGAAGAAATGACAGAAAACTTCCCCTACCTGGCAAAAGAAATAGACTTACAAGTCCAAGAAGCACAGAAAAACCCAAACAAGAGGAGCACAAATAGGACCACACCAAGACACATCATAATTAAAATGCCAAGGGTTAAAGACAAAAAGAGAATCTTAAAAGCTACAAAAGAAAAGCAGTTAGTTACCTACAAGGGAGTGTCCATACTACTGTCAGCTGATTTCTCAACAGAAACTTTGTAGGCCAGAAGGGAGTAGCAAGAAAAATTTAAAGTGATGAATAGCAAGGACTTACAACCAAAATCACTTTACCCAGCAAAGTTATCATTTAGAATTGAATGTCAGATAAAGTGCTTCACAGACAAGAAAAAGCTAAAGGAGTTCATCACCACCAAACCAGTATTATATGAAATGTTGAAGGGTGTTCTTTAAGAAGAGGAAGAAGAAAAAGATAAAACAAATATAAACAACAAAATAGCAACAAAAACATCCCTTTCAGCAATTGAATCTAAAACTCAAAATTAACAAATAAGAAATCTAATGAACGGAATAAACTGGTTAATAAAATAGAATCAAAGGCATGGAAATGGAACCAACTGATAATTCTCAGAGAGAAGGGGCATGGGGTGGGGGGGTGCAGGAAGAGATTAAACAAAGGTCTTACAAGCTTGTATGCATTACCTATGGACACAGACAATAGGGTGGCAAAGGCCTGGGGTGGGGTGGGAATCAGGTGGAGGGAGGCAAGAGGGGAAAAGAGGGACATCTGTAATAATCTCAATAATAAAGATTTAAAAATAAAAAATAAAGCTTTTAGCACTCCCTGCCCCCCAAAAATAAATAAAAAAGGGAGAAAGTAGTTCAGTGGCCTAGTGACATGCTGCTGGCCTCCTGGATACAGTTACAAGTGAAGCAACGATCCCAGGAAGTACAGAGAGAAGGCACTTCCCCATGGCTGGAGCACTTCCAGGACTAATCTCCTAGACTGAGGAACTGGCCCAGACACCCAGTTAGGGGGGCCTGGAGACTACATGTGGAACTTGCTGATGCAGACAGCAGTTTGCTCTGTAGTGGCCCAAATTGATGTGCAGACCCAGTTGCTCATATAGATAAGTGTGGGGTTGAGCTGTCCATGTGAGGTAGGCAACTCTCATACCAGAGTGTGTCTTAAGGAGATTGGACAGATGGGATTGTAGCTGGAGAAGATGAGGACCGTCTGCTGCCACACACAGCCCCTTAAGTTCTCTGGTATAGCCAGTGCACTAGCCTGAAGATACCTAGTGACTGGCCATAGCCAGCAGGGAACTGATAGAGTGACTCCCCCACTACACTGTGGTGCCAGATATAGAAAATTGCATAGATTGCTTTGCACTGGCATTGGAGCAATGCCATATGTGATGGACTTGGCTGGTACCTTCTCCATAGACAGGGCTCCAGGCAGTCAAGGACAGTTTGCTTTTGTATGGGAGGGTTGACAGTGGACTTTGGTCGCCCTCCCTCAAGGTTGTTTGCATGGCCCTACCATTTGTCATGATTTCATGTCATGGGATTTAGCTGTCTGGGGTGGCCATGGTGCCAATGTTCCATTGTGTTAATTATGTTGTGCTAACCTCTGACTCTCTTGCAGATTTGAATGCAGCTGCCAGCAGTTGTTGTAGACCTACGTTGATCTACAGACCTATGTTGGTCTTTTGGGGTATTGGCAAGTGTCCATTCCCCACTTGGCACTGTTGTTATGGCCATGTATCAGTTGTCCTAGAAGGGGTGACATGAGGTTGAACCCCAGAAGTAGAGAAGGGTACCAAGTTGCCAAGAGGGCAGTCACCCAAGTAGGTGGAGAAGGGTAACCATCAGGTTTTGGTTCCAGTTATAGAAGAAAACTGGGAGCCAATACTCTTGTTGAGAGACAGGTGGCAGTCATGTGTGCTGCCTTGCAGGCTGTAGAAGCACGCCTATGTCAAGAGTGGCACAATCCCCAACTTTAGCAAAGTAGGGGACTATTTCGTACATAGGACAGCAGTGAGTACCAGCCCTCTATCACAGGAATTGCAAACCCTGTTGGATCCTGTGACTTATGAGACCCTGTCAAGGGATGAAACTCCCATGAAGGAGGTACTCCCTAATCCATTCCAAGAGGGTATGCCACCCCTCCTGGAGACCATGTGGTATATGGATGAATCTAGTAGGGGGGAACCCTGCTACATGGACAGCTGAAACTGTCCATTTGGATACTGATGAGCTGTGTAATTCAGTTCAGATACTGGGCAAAGTAGCCCTTTGGCCATTAGAACAGTCAACTGGACTGTCTTTACAGGCCTAACTACATAATTACCATGATGGCATAAGTAACAGTGACTAGTATGCCATTACCCCATGTGGGGACAGGAAATGTGAGCTCCACCTAGGGGTGGACCCACCTAGCCTAAAAATTAAGCTAGACTATATGGAGATATCCTCAGACACTACATGTGCAGGTAAAAGCAACAAACGAACTATTGCAACCCAAAGCCTTCTCCCTTGTCAGAGAGGGAATAGGGAGAATAGACCTTGCCATGGACTGTTACTAGATAAAGGCCATGGAATGCCCTCCTATCCTGTTGGGAAGTGGGCACGACTATAAGTTACAGTCCTATCCTTTAATCCAGTTCTAGCAATGTAACTAGTGTCCTGCAAGACATGTCCTGTGACCCCCTCCAAGCCTGGAGGGATAGACTGTCAGGAGTATGGCACTTGGAATTTGTGAGTGTTGCTATTGAAGCTGGAGTACTGGTCATAACATGTTGTAGTTTATATTGCTGTTGTAGACTCTGCTCAAGGCCCTGGCATATGGGCCAAGGTACCCCATAAAAACCATCTGAGTTAAGGGGTGGAGTGTGGAGGCCCTGTTCAAAGTACTCTGGGTGTTCAGGGCCAATCTGAGCATGGGAATCCTAACAGGAATGTTCAAGGCCAATTTGCCATATACAGGTGCAAAAGCAAGGACCAAAACAATTATACTGTATGCACTGGGCAGCGTACCTTCCTATAACCCAAATACTGATGTCACTATTGGCAAGAAGCCTCTTTTTTCTGAGTTTGCATAAAGATGTGTTACTGACCAGCCAGTGAGCGGCTGTTTTGTCAGGCCACTGTGTTTGCAATAGCTCCTATGGTTGCTACTGGATTAGCAAAGACTGCTTTGTGCGGCTACTTTGTAAGGCTATTTTGCTAAATTGCTTTGTCTGATGGCTCCCTGGTAGCACTGGCTACATGGTTTACAAAAAAAAAAAGACTCTCCTATACACTCACAACTTCTATCTTCTCCATCTTATACCTGGCATCCACGAAGGTCCAGTTCCTAGCAGAAATGACCTATGCACCCCACAGCTGGTTTAGCCTTTTTTTTTGTCTGTGAAGTTCCTGATTTCACCTTCAATTTTTAAATGATAGCCTTGCTGGATAGAGTAGTCTTGGATTCAGTCCCTTGCTTTTTATTACTTTGTATACTTCATGCCACTCCTGCCTGGCCTGATGTGTTTCTGTTGAGAAATCAGCTGATAGTTTAATGGGATATCCCTTATAGGTAACTTTCTGTCTCTCTCTTACAGACTTTAAGATTCCTTCCTTGTCTTTTTGGTTTGCAACTTTATGACTAGAGGCCCAATGCTTCCCTTCAACCTTGGCTTCATAAGGAAGGATATCTGGAATGATGTCTGGTCTAATTAGCATATTACTTTTTTATTATTATAGACTAAAGGCCCAGTGCATGAAATTCATTCTTGGATGGGAAGGGGTCCCCTCAGCCCAGCCTGTACTCTCTCCAAAATGGAACATCCTTCTCACAATCTGGGACCACTGGCTCCTAACTACTCACTGGCCTGCCTGCCTAATCGCCACTAACTGCCCCCCCCACGCCGGCGTGGTTGCCCCTAAATAGAACCCCCTGCTGGCCTGGTTGCCCCACACAGCCTGCTGTTCAGTCATTTGGTCATCCCTCACTAACCCCCCGGCCAGCCTGGTTGCCCCACACAGCCTGTTCGGTTGTCCATTCAGTTGTTTCGGTTGCAATGGTCGCTTTTATATATATATACTAGGGGCCTGGTGCACAAAAATTTGTGCACTTGGGGGGCTCCCTCAGCCCAGCCTGTGCCCTCTCGCAGTCTGGGACCTCTCAGGGGATGTCCACCTGCTGGCATGCCTGGCCAGCCTGGGTGAGGGGCTGATGGCTGTTGGCAGGTTGGCCAAGCCCCCCAGTGGGGACCCTCACCCCATGGGAGTGTGGCCAGCCTGGGTGAGGGGCTGAGGCCATTTTCAGGCTGCCCACATCCCCTTCAGGGTTCAGGACCCTACTGGGGTATCTGACCAGCCTGGGTGAGGGGTTGGGGGCTGTTTTTCAGTCTGGCGGGAATCAGATTTCTGGGGTTTATTTATCTTCTATAATTGAAACTTTGTTACCTTGAGCAGAGGCCTAGGCAAGTAACAAAGCCTCCTGTTTGCTTCAGCTCCATGGCTTCTATAATTGAAACGTTGTTGCTGTGAACAGAGGCCCAGCCAGCCTAGGCAGGCAGTTGCAACAGAATCCTCCTGTTTTGTTTTGTTTTGTTTTTCTTTCTTTTTTTAAAAAATAAATCTTTATTGTTCAGATTATTACAGATGTTCCTTTTTTTTTTATACCCCCATAGCTCCCCTTTACCTGGTTTCCCCCTCCATCCTGTGCCCTTACTCCCACCACTGTCTTCATCCATAGATGTAAGATTTTTGTCCAGTCTCTTCCCATACCCCTCACACCCTCCTCCCCCTGAGAATTGTCAGTCCATTCCCTTTTTATGCCCTTACTTATATTCACCAGTTTATTCTGTTCATCAGATATTTCTATTGACTTAATTATTATATTCACTGGTTGATAGGTATTTGTTGTCCCTTTGTTGTTCATACTTTTTATCTTTACCTGTTTCTTCTTTTTCCTCTTCTTAAAGAATGCCCTTCAACATTTCAAATAATCCTGGTTTGGTGGTGATGAACTCCTTTAGCTTTTTCTTGTCTGTGAAGCTCTTTATCTGACCATCAATTTTACATGATAGCTTTGCTGGGTAGAGTAATCTTGGTTGTAGGTTCTTGTTATTCATTACTTTGAATATTTCTTGCCACTCCCATCTGGCCTGCATGGTTTCTGCTGAGAAATCAGCTGACAGTCGTATGGGTAATCCCTTGTAGGTAATTAACTGTTTTTCTCTTGCTGCTTTTAAGACTCTCTCTTTGTCTTTTGCCCTTGGCATTTTAATTATGATGTATCTTGGTGTGTTCCTCATTGGATTCCTTTTGTTTGGGGTTCTCTGTGCTTCCTGGACTTGTAAGTCCATTTCTTTCACCAGGTATGGGAAGTTTTCTGTCATTATTTCTTCAAATAGGTTTCCAATCTCTTGCTCTCTCTCTTCTTCTGGCACCTCTATAATTCTGATGTTGGTACGCTCGAAGCTGTCCCAGAGTCTCCTTACACTATCTTCATATTTTTTGGATTCTTTTTTCTTTTTGCTTTTCTGGTTGCCTGTTTTTTTTTGCTTCTTGGTATTTCATATCCTTGACTTGATTCCTGCAATCCTCTAGTCTGCTGTTGGATCTCTCTATATTATTCTTTATTTCAGTCAGTGTTTGCTTAATTTCTGATTAGTCATTTTCCATTTTTTTGGTATTTTCATTAAGTTTCTTGAAGGTCTCACTTAGTTCCTCGGAGGTTCGTAGAAGATTCTTGAGTAGCTTTATAACCGTGGTTTTGAACTCTATATCCAATCATTTGCTTTCCTCTGTTTCAGTCATTTGTGATCTGTTTCTTTGTCTCCACATTTTGGCTGTTTCCCTGCGTTGATAGAGTGGTGTTTTCTGTCCCAGCTGCAGTCTGTTAATTTGGCTGCAGGCAGATAGGTGCACAGCTTGGGGCGGGGTCTCAGAGTCACTGGGGCAGAGTCTCAGAGTCACTGGGGTGGAACAACCCGTAATGGCTGCCCCTCAGCCAGCTCCGTGTGGCGCTATTCCACTCCCTGGCATCTGCCCCCAAGTCTCAGAGCTCCGCATCCATGATTGCTGTGAACAGCTCTGCTAGAACACCACTGTCGTCTTCCACCCTGTTGCCAGACAGTCCACAAAGCATTCAGTGTGACCCCGGAGCTTGTAAACCCTTCCAAGCCACCTTCACCCTTTCATGCTGCTGCCGCCACCGCCACCATGCGCGCATCCGTACCTCTCTGTTTTGGTGCCGAGAACTTCTACTCAGTTTCAATGCACTCCTTCTCTTGCCTTCTAGTTGTAAAGCTTCCACTCCCTTCGTTCTGGAGTATGGCTGTTTAGGTTCATCAGATTTTTTATTCACTTGATTTTTAGGTTCACTTGTTGATAGATATGTATTTGTTGTTCATAATTTTTATCTTTACTTTTTCTTCTTCCTCTTCTTAAAGGATACCTTTCAGCATTTCATGTATTACTGGTTTGGTGGTGATGAACTCCTTTAGCTTTTTCTTCTCTGTGAAGCTCTTTATCTGATCTTCAATTCTGAATAATAGCTTTGCTGGGTAAAGTAATCTTGGTTGTAGGTTCTTGCTATTCATCACTTTTAATATTTCTTGCCAGTCCCTTCTGGCCTGCAAAGTTTCTATTGTGAAATCAGCTGACAGTCATATGTGTCCTCCTTTGTAGATAACTGTTTTTTTTATTGCTGCTTTCAAGATTCTCTCTTTATCTTTTGCTTTTGGCATTTTAATTATGATGTGTCTTGGTGTGGGCCTCCTTGGATTCCTTTTGTTTAGGGTTCTCTGCACTTCCTGGACTTGTAAGTCAATTTATTTCACCAGGTAGGGGCAGTTTTCTGTTATTATTTTTTCAAATAGGTTTTCAATATCTTGCTTTCTCTCTTCTTCTGGCACCCCTATAATTCTGATGTTGGTATGCTTGAAGTTGTTCCAGAGGCTCCTTACACTATCTTCATATTTTTTGGATTCTCTTTTCTTTTTGCTTGTCCAGTTGGGTGTTTTTGCTTCTTCATAGTTCAAATCTTTGACTTGATTCTTGCAATCCTCTAGTCTGCTGTTGGATCTCTGTATAATATTCTTTATTTCAGTCAGTGTATACTTAATTTCTAGTTGGTCCTTTTTCCTATCCTCAAGGGTCTCACTAGATTTATTGAGGATCTCACTAAATTTATTGGCGGTTTCTAGAAAATTCTTGAAAAACTTTAAAACCATAGTTTTGAACTCTATATTCAGTAGTTTGCTTTCCTCCATTTCCGTCATTTGTGATCTGTCTCTTCGTCTTCACATTTTGGCTGCTTCTTTGTGTTGATAGGGTGGCTTTCTGTGCTAGGTGTCCTATAGGGCCCAGCCTCCCCAATTACCTGAGGTGGATACTCTTGTTGCATCCCTTTGGGGGCTTTATACACAATCTTGTTGTAGTTAAGCCTTGATTGTTGTAGGTATCACTGGGAGGAACTGACCTCCAGGCCATTTGGCTATGAGAATCAGCTGTGTCTACGGTGGAGAACTTCTGTGCTGGAAACACCATTATGGGGCAAGACTTGCTTCAGTGAGGCTTTGGTGCTCACTGAGTCTGACTCCTGAGTATGTCCCTTATGGATTTGAGGAGTTGTAATCTGGATGGTCCCATTCTGACCATTGGGTACACTGGCTCTTGGATCTCTAAAGAGGTGCTAATTTATCCTCTGCCTGAGGTTACCCAGCAGGAGCTACGGAGAGATCTGAAGATTCCTCTTCTCTGTTTGGGGTTTGGAGGTGCCCAGATGAAGCCCAGCTGTGAAGCAGTGCAGGCTTCTGTGGGATTTTGGGCCTTCTTTTGGATGTTCTGGATCTCTCTTACCCAGTTGCAGTTTGTTAGGTAATTTTAGATTGCAAAGGGCTGGGCCATTCATATGCAAAAGCCTCTGCATGCAGCTTGGGTGGGGCAGGGTCTCAGGAAATCAACAGGGCAGAGCAAACAGCTATGGCTGATCCTCATCCCTACCCTAAGTAGTCCTGGGTCTCAGTGTCCCACAGTAATCACTGCAAGCACTGCTGAGAGAAAGCCGTTCTGGGGTTCCTCCCAATGCCAAACAGTCCAGTTTCTCCTCATATGAGTCTGGATCCCCAGAAACTCGCCTGGAACTGGAGTGCAGAGCCATCGTGAGCTTGTGCCTCCCTCTGGATTGAAAAAGACAACCATGTCCTCAGTTGCCAGCCCTTTCTGTGTGTGCCTCTGTACCTCTGCACTTTACTTCTGCAACTCTTCTGAGTCTCGGTGTGTTTTCCTCTTTCCTTCTAGTTGTAGAATTTCCCCTCAGCCAGCCTTCCTGTGGTTCTGGGTGGTGTCTGTTTTTTCTTTTCATTGTATTTTTAACTGGTTGTGCAAGGCGGAAATTTCAGGTGTTTACCTGTGCTGCCATCTTGGTTTCTCCCCTATATTTTTCTATATGGTTACCTAATTGGCCCAGCACCATTTATTAGAAAGACCATTCTTTGCAGAGTTATCCTTGAAATAAATCAAATGTCTGAATATGTGGGCCCATTTCTGAACACTCTTTTGTAGCTTATTCTCCTGTTTGTTTATTTATCCTTGCATGATTACAAGGCTCTCTCAATAATCATAGCTTTATAATAAACCTTGATATCTTGTAATGGAAATGCTTCAATATTGATCTTTTTCATAATTATCATGGCTATTTTTTACATTTCCATTTAAATTTTAGTATACTCTTATAATTTTCAGTCCAAAATTCTACCAGTATTTTCATTAGTATTGCAATGAATATATTGGTTAATTTGGGCACACTACACTACTGACTCTGTCAATCAAGAGCATAGTAAATACCTCTGTTTAGATAATCTTTAATTTATCTTAATGTTTTAAAATGTTATGGGTAATATCTTACAGTCATTATATTTTTGATTATATCAGTTTTTGCTATTATATTAATACTAGGGGCCCGGTGCATGAAATTTGTAAACTGGGGGGGAGGGGTCCTCAGCCCAGCCTTTCCCCTCTCACATATTGGGAGCCCTCAGAGGGTGTCCTACTGACAGCTTAGACCCACTTCCTGATCCCCTTGGGGAGCAGGCCTAAGCCAAAGTCTGGCCTCCCTTTGTGGGAGGTGATCAGGCTAATCAGGGGACGCCACCAGCCCCATCACCTCATTGCTGCAGCCACTGCCAGTCACCGCAGCAACCAAGGAGTTTTCATCAACATGGACTCCAGTCCCTTCACCATGGAAAAATGACAACTTTCTTTAGGCATTTTCAAGATGCGTCTTTCATAGGTTATGACATTTTTTTCTTTCTTTTTTTTTTATCCTCACCTGAGGATATGTTTCCATTGATTTTTAGAGAATGTGGAAGAGAAGGGAAAAACAGAGAGAAACATCAAAGTGAGAGGAACAATTTGATTGGTTGCCTCTTGCATATGCCCTGACCTGGGCTCTGGCCAAGGAGGATCCTGCAGCCTAGGTACATGTCCTTGGTCAGAATTGAACCCACACCCTGCAGTCAGCAGGCTGAGGCATTATGCACTGAGCCAAACTGGCTAGGGCAGGATATGACATTTCTTAGCCCTCTAGCAGTGGACCTTCATTTTTTTTCTCCAGGAGTGTGGTGGAAAAACCCTAGCTCACCTTTAGGGATGCTTATTACCCAAGTTACTAAGAATATTACCAGTGGCATACAGGGAGCTTAGCCAATGAGCAGTGAGAAAAGGTGTTTCCTCTGTAGTTCACTCCCATCACCGGCTCCACCCCTGCCCCTCCAATCTCAGCTCTACCCCTACCCAGGCCTGTAACCTCTGGCCAAGGATGCAGGCCTTGGCAAGGAACCCCCAAACCCCTCTGATCGCTAGCTTCACAGAGTCCAGGCCTCTGTGATCACCAGCTCTGATCCTGCCCCCTGCCATTTCCGGCTCTGCCCTTGCCCCACTAGCAGCCTCTGGCCAAGGCTGCAGGCCTGGGCAGGGGACCCCCAGACCCCTGCTTTGCCAGCTCCACCAGTGCCCAGACCCCTGTGTTCACAGGCTCCACACCTACCTCTTTGATCACTGGCTCTGTGGAGCCCAGACCCCTGTGATCTCCGGCCTTGCCCCTGCCTAGGCTTGAGGCCTCTGGCCCAGGCCTTATGCCTGAGTAGGGCACCCTCATACCCCTGCGATCACTGGCTCCATGCTTGCCCATGCCTGAGGCCTCTGGCGAAGGCCTCTGGCCTGGGCACAGGACCCCTAGCCCCTCTGATCACCTGTTCCACCCCTCAGGTCCACTGCCTCTCCCGTCACCTGCCTGGTTAACAGGCCTGACCACTTCAGTGGTGGGGCTGAGCCAGACTGGACCCCTCCATCTTGTGTCCATGGGGGCGGCCATCTTTGTCATGGAGTGATGCCTAATTTGCATATTTCTCTTTTATTAGATAGGATTCAAATGTATTATGATGATTTATAGAAATGCACATAATGTGTCTTGATATTTTGGTACAGTTATTTTTTAAAATTCTAATGGGTTATCTGTAGATTTTTTGGAATTTTTATGTGCACAGTCATATGATTTGCGACTAATAACAGTTTTATTTTTTCCCTTTTAATCTTTATAAGGTACATTAAGAGACTGAGAATAAAAAGTACCCTCCAGGAAGAAATAACTGTTCAACCCTTTTGGAAAAATCTCTCACCCCACCTGTGGACAATTGCTTGAGGATACTACAGAATGAATCCAATCAGTCTGCAGGCAAAGGCAGTTCTCTGGAGATTTGAATTTTGCCAGATTTAATTAGTAAGAAATAGGAGTTTGGGTTCCCACAGCAGACACCATCTCAGACTGCTTAGCAAGACAAAAGCCGGTTGGACCCCAAGTGCCTTCAGGTAAAACTTGTGGTACCAGCTCTGTGGGGGAAAGAAGTACAGCTCAGAACAGGGTCAATCAAGGTGTGAGACCCAAGGCAGATCCAGCCTCTGGGCTAAGGAGTCCCCAACTGATGGACAGCTGGCATAGTAACATTGGGGTTGGACTTCACTGGTAGCAATTTGGAGGGGAGATTCCTCTCACACAAGGGATATCAACAATCAATTCCTAATTACAACAGGAGAGCCCAAACAAAACACACCAAGGGAATTCCTAGGGCATCCAGCTCAGGTGAACAAAAAGACATCACTGTACTCCTCAAGACACTTTCTAAATAATTCCATCCCACAAAGACTGGGAGCATAGTAGTTTTAGCCAATACATAGAAGCAAACACAAAGAGACAGCTAAAATGGGGAGACAAAGAAATAAGCCCCAAATGAGAGAAAAGAAGGAATTGCTAGAAAAATGAGATGGAAGCAAACAACCTATCAGATATAGAATTCAAACAATGGTTATAAAGATGCTTAAGGAACTTAGTGCAAACTACAACAGTATGAAAAGGGAAACAGAAAGCATTAACAAGACCTTGCTAGAAATAATGAATAACATATCTGACATGAAAAAAATATTGGAATGGATTAAATTTAGACTGGATGAAGCAGAGGACCAAAACAGTGATTTGGAAGACAAGGTAGAAATAAATACCCAATTAGAGAAGCAAATAGGAAAAAAAAAGAAAAGGCAGGAAGATAGCTTAAGGGAGCTATGGGACAATATGAAACATAAAAACATTTGCAGTACAGGAATACCAGAGGAGAAGATGATGAGCAAGGAACAGAGAACCAACCTGTTTAAAGAAATAATAACAGAAAACTTCCCCAAACTAGTGCAGGAAAATGTCACACAAGTTCAGGAGGCGCAGAGAGTCCCAATCAAGATGGACCCAAAAAGACCCACACCTAGACCCATCATAACTAAAATGGTAAAAGTTAAAGACAGAGACCCAGTGTGGCTTCGACTTCAGTTGGCAGAGTGGGCTGAGGGGTCCTGTGGGCGAGGGGTCCTGAGCATTGGTGGGATGTGGTCTTAGGCAGGCCCATGTTGGCTGCTGCTCTGACTGCTGCCTGGGGTGCAGCTGGCCGTGGGCACAGGGTGCACAAAGGAGGCACTTGGGTGCTGCTGGCAGTTCCAAGGTGCAGAGCTTTGAAGGAAATGGATTTAATTAAAATTTCTGAGTCAGACTGTTACTGTTACCATCAAAACCACCAAACTGAGTGGAAATACATATAGTCAACTGTGCAAGTAAAGATCACCAGTGCAGACCTGCTCAGTATTGCGTATTTCACAGAAAGACACAACTGCCAGGACCCAGAAACCATTCTTTCTGTTATCAAGTGTGTGGTCCACACATTCTGGACCCCGAGTGAGTCTCATAAAATAGCCGTGAACATCTATCCACATGGGGAGACAGTATGCTTCTTTGTGAAGCTGGCCAGAAGGCATACAGTGTACGTGACTCGCAGCGTTGTGGACTTTAGGCTTGTCCTCCTGTTTGTGGCCAGCATCGTCCTCTTCCTCTGAAGCAGAGGATTTCCCAGGGGTGAGGACGACGGAGCCCCTAGCGCTAGGACGCTTGCATGCATGACTTTGGAGACCAGGTTCTGTGACGCAGGTCTAATTTTATTGAGGAAGTACAGAATATTTATAGCAGAGGTGGCCAATCATGGAACATATTCTTAGGGAGCCAATGAGCGTAAAGGTTGGGGTACTGTGTACGTGGCTCTGGGAGGGGCTCAGGTGGACGTTGCCATTTTCCTGGTGTGCCAGAAAGATCTGAACTGCTGGAGTGCGCTCACAGCATTGCATCAGCCACTGCACCGAGATAAACCTCCTGTGCGCTACCTACATTCCTCCATGCAGAGTGCTTGAATTAAAGCCCTGCTTTCTATTACTCCCTGGGGATGGCGCTGGGCATTCTGATGACACCTGTCTTCCTCCTGCTGCTGGAGAGAAGGTGCATCCCTAGCTACAGCACCTTTGGGGCTGTAATGGTTGGTTGTTGGTTTGCTTTGGTGTATGTGGTGTGCAAATGAATGGAGAACCTGCCATGGCTGTGGTGTGAGCACAGGACGTATGCCTTAGGCTATGTCTTGACAGTTGGGTTCCTCAGCTTTTTTTTTATTATTATTAATAAATCTTTATTGTTCAGATTATTACAGATGTTCCTTTTTTTTTTAACCCCCATAGCTCCCCTCCACCTGGTTCCCCCCTCCACCCTGTGCCCTTACCCCCACCCCTGTCTTCATCCATAGATGTAAGATTTTTGTCCAGTCTCTTCCCATACCCCTCACACCCCCTTCCCCCTGAGAATTGTCAGTCCATTCCCTTTCTATGCCCTTATTTCTATTCTATTCACCAGTTTATTCTGTTCATCAGATATTTCTATTGACTTAATTGTTATATTTCCTGGCTGATAGGTATTTGTTGTCCCTTTGTTGTTCATAGTTTTTATCTTTACCTGTTTCTTCTTCTTCCTCTTCTCAGAGAATGTCCTTCAACATTTCAGCTAATCCTGGGTTAGTGGTGATGAACTCCTTTAGTTTTTCCTTGTCTGTGAAGCTCTTCATCTTACCATCAATTTTACATGATAGCTTTGCTGGATAGAGTAATCTTGGTTGTAGGTTCTTGCTATTCATCACTTTGAATATTTCTTGCCACTCCCTTCTGGCCTGCATGGTTTCTGTTGAGAAATCAGCTGACAGTCGTATGGGTACTCCCT
>PVJC01020841.1:9610-28885 GCA_004026665.1 Murina feae
TCCTTGCCCCCCCCCCACTGTCCTCATCCATAGGTGCACGATTATTGTCCATTCTCTTCACGCACCCCCAACACCCTTAACCCCTGAAAATTGTCAGTCCACTCCCTTTCTATGCCTCTGATTCTATTCTATTCACCAGTTTATTCTGTTCATCAGATTTTTTATTCACTTGATTCTTAGATTCACTTGTTGATAGATATGTATTTGTTGTTCGTAATTTTTACTTTCCTTTTCTTCTTCCTCTTCTCAAAGGATACCTTTCAGCATTTCATATAATACTGGTTGGGTGGTGATGAACTCTTTTATCTTTTTCTTGTCTGTGAAGCTCTTTGTCTGACCTTCAATTTTGAATGATAGCTTTGCTGGGTAAAGTAATTTTGGCTGTAGGTTCTTGCTATTCATCACTTTGAATAATTTTGCCACTCCCTTCTGGCCTGCAAAGTTTCTGTTGAGAAATCAGCTGACAGTCGTATGGGTGCCCCCTTGTAGGTAACTAACTGCTTTTCTCTTGCAGCTTTTAAGATTCTCTCCTTGTCTTTTGCTCTTGACATTTTAATTATGATGTGTCTTGGTGTGGTCCTCCTTCGGTTCCTTTTGTTTGGGGTTCTCTGTGCTTTCTGGACTTGGAAGTCTATTTCTTTCACCAGGTGGGGGAAGTTTTCTGTCATTATTTCTTCAAATAGGTTTTCAATATCTTGCTCTTTCTATTCTTCTGGCACCCCTATAATTCTGATGTTGGTATGCTTGAAGTTGTCCCAGAGACTCCTTACACTATCTTCATATTTTTTTATTCTTTTTTCTTTTGGCTTTTCTGGCTGGGTGGGTTTTACTTCTTCATATTTCATATCTTTGACTTGCTTCTTGCGATCCTCTCGTCTGCTGTTGGATCTCTGTATAATATTCTTTATTTCGGTCAGTGTATGCTTAATTTCTAGCTGGTCCTTTTTCATATACTCGAGGGTCTCACTAAATTTATCTGCAGTCTCTAGAAAATTCTTGAAAATCCTAATAACCGTGGTTTTGAACTCTATATCCTGTCATTTTCTTTCCTCCATTTCTGTCATTTGTGACTTGTTTCTTTGTCTCCGCATTTTGGCTGCTTCCCTTTCTGAGTTAGGTGATCACTGAGAGGAATTAACCTCTAAGCCACTTGGTTATGAGAGATAGCTGTGTCTACAGTGGGAGAACTTCTGTGCTGGAGACACCCTTATGGGGCAAGAGTTGTTTCAGTGGGGCTTTTGTGCTCACTGCGTCTGCCGCAAGTGTGTCCCTTGTGGATCTGAGTTTTATTTAGGATGGTCCCACTGTGACCACTGAGTGAGGCTGGCTCTTGTATCTCTAAGGAGGTGTTGATTTAGCCTTTGCCTTAGGCTACTCAGCCATTTATATGCAAAAGCCTCTGATGTAACTTGGGAGGGGAAGGGCCTCGGAGATTTTACAGGGTGGAGCAAGTAGCTATGGCTGATTCTCAGCCCTGCGCTAAGAGACACTGGGTCTCTGTGTCCCACGGTAATTGCTGCAAGCAACGCTGAGAGAAACCCACTTTGGATTTCCTCCCGGTGCCAGTCAGTCCCCCTTCTCCAGGTGTGCGTCTGGGTCCCCAGAAACTTGCCTGGAACTGGAGATCAGAGCCACCAGGAGCTTGTGGCTCCTTCCGGTTTGAAAAAGAACCGTGTCCTCTGGCACCAGCCCTCTTCCCGATCCCCGTGCGCGCACCTCCATACCTCTGTACTTTGCTTCCACCACACCTCTGAGTCTCAGTCTCTTTCTAGTTGTAGAATTTTCACTCAGCCAGCCTTCCTGTGGGTGTGGGTGGTGTCCGTGTTTTCTTTTTGTGGTTATTTTGAAATAGTTGTGCACGGCTGCATTTACACTATTTACCTATGCCGCCATTTTGCTGTCTCTGGATTTTTAAAATGTGATAAAAATAATGTTCTCTGAGACCATCTAGATTTTCTTTTTAAACAACATTAAAAGCAATATTAGTTTAGAACTAAAACACTGTAAAGCAATGCATTAGATATCATGGGGCAACTTCACTCTAATTTACACTAGTAAAAGAGAAACATGCAAATCGGTGTCACTGCACTACGCCTACCAGCCAATCAGGATGAGTATACAAATTAACCTAACAATGATGGTGGGTTAATTTTCATACACAGGCTGGGCAAAGACTGAAGGCTCCGGCCCCAGCGAAGACTGAAGAGGCTTGATTCTCTGCTATGGCTGCAGCGGAGAACCAAGCTTCTGCTGCAGCTGGACCAAAGGCCTGGGTCCCAGGTGCCAGAGGAAAACCGGTGCCGGCAGCCAAGGGAAGGAAGGCCTTTTGGGTGAATTTTCATGCAACGGGCCTCCTAGTTCAACTAATAGATATTAAGCGCATATTATGTGTCCAGCATTGTGTCAGGAACACAAAGATCAATCTAATGTAGATGTTAATTCTGGGAGGGAATTTAGAGATAATTTAACACAAACCCGTTAACAGAGAGAGGAAGAACTGAAGACCTCTGAGACATGAAGTAATTACTAGATCAGTAATAGAGCCAAGACCAGAACACTTCCAATTTGGTATTCCTTGTATTGCCTCACACTTCTGAAAGGTTTTGCAGGAGACACTTGCTATACTTTTTACATTGACTAGAGCTCTTGTGACCAGGCTATCCCAGCAAAGCAGGTTGGGAAAATTTCCATGATAGTCAGCATCTCAAAATAGCAGCAGGTCACTGCAGCTTTGTTCCTAACTCTGCAAGAATGAAAGAAATCCTAATTATATAACTGGCACTGGACAAATAGTTCCTCTCAACAAACATCTGAGTGCTTATATGTGCCTGGCTCCGTGTTATATCCAGGAATATAAAGCAGACTCAAAAGCTCTTATCCTTAAGAAACTAATAGTCTAATGAAGGAAACAAAGCTGTAAGGAGATAATTTCAGTAACAGTATACAGCCAAAACCAATGCCTAGGAAAATGCATACCAATTAAAAATATCATTACAGTATATTTGTTAAAATTTTGTTATGTTTTGGGTGTTTTGGCCAGACACAAATAAAATCTTACTCAAACACTCCTGCAAAAAGTTTCTGTGCCAGGAATATGCAAAAGAATCAATGGAAAAATAAAGTTAGCATCTTGGCTTTTATTTACAACACAAAGGAATATGATACACTTAACTATAATCTTAGAGAGCCAACCAGTTTTCTAATCTAATTGAATTTAAATTACCTTAGGTCAAAGCACCAGCTAGCATCCAAACCCACATTGTGTTTGTTTGTTTGTTGTTATTTTGGTCACATGAAACCAAAATAAGTGTGAAATTGAGATGAGCTGGCTGATCGGGCTTCTGATGTTCTGCGCCAGACCCAGTCCAAAAATCTATCATGGCCCGGAAGGAAGAGAATCAGAGGAGCCCCTACCCCTGATATTTAACACTTGAAAACCCCACCCATTATCAAACACTGCCTAAGCAGTGACTTTAAACCTAATCAACACTCCTCTCGATTTGGATAATTTGCTGCCCTTGCAGATGGCATTATTTCCTCCCTAGAGTGTTCTTTTTCCTTCCTCCTGCTAGACAATCTTAAAAACTACACTTACGTTTTATTTGCAAAACCTTTTATTTTTATTTTTGTCCGGGTAGTTCAGTTGGTTGGAGCATCCTCTGGTACACTAAAAAGTTGCAGATTCTATTGCCCATCAGGGCACATACCCAAGTTGCAGGTTCAATCCCCAGTCGGGGTTTGTACAGGAGACAACTGATAGATGTTTCTCTCTCACATCGATGCCTGTCTCTCTCTCTCTCTCTCTCTCTCTCTCTCTCTCTCTCTCTCTCTCTCTCTCTCAAAATCAATAGAAGACATATCCTCAGGTGAGGATCAAAAACACAAACAAAAAAAACTTTTTGATGTTAGCATATTTTGATTAATCCTTTTATTATACTCTATCACTTCTTATGTTTACAAAAATATAAATCTTATACTTAGCTTGCTCTCCCCAGTTAACAGAAGAGTTAAAATGTCAACAAAACTGACCATCCATAAATAATTTTAAATATTTTAGATGAAATAAGAAAGTGACACAAACATTATGAATTATTACAGCTCTCCAATTCTACTGTGAACCTAATTTTATTTTTGAAACTCTTTTGCCAGTTAACCTTGGCATTGCACAAGAAACATTCAGTCTGACATAATTTGATGGTTATCTCATGAGGAAGTACAGCTACATACAATAAAAAGCAATAACATGGCAACTTTGGTTTACAAAGCTTTGCTTTTAATCTTATCTTTCCATAAGCCCTAAGCATTCCATAATACAAGGTGTTTGCTTATTAAAATTTATCGCTGTTGAATGACATTGGGCTGATAAATTTTTTGCCTGTCAAACCTCAATGGTTTCCAAAAAAATCACATTTTAATATTCTCATGGAAGAAACATTTAATTAGCTTGCTTTCAGATTGTAATCTGCTATAAAGTTTATTTAGATATTCAAGTCCATTGAACATACATCCATTGTGTGCCTACTATGTGGCAAGCCATGTGCCAGGTGCTGGCAGTTCAAAGGTGGGGAATTCATAGCGTGTGTAAAGGTAGATGGACTAGACAGCTATACTAAAATACCAGCAAATGCTCTAGGGGCACAACACTAAAGAGAGGCAGAACATGAAGACATAATTCTTTCTGGGTGAAAGGGAGAGCAGTTTGGGGAAAAGCAACTATTGGGATCGTTGTCACTACAATACAGTGTCCAATTTCAGCTTCCCAACAGGGCTTATTGACATTCTGATTCCACACCCAAATCCAGCTGCTTCTTCTTTTCTCTTTGTTAACTATTCCAACATTCACCATCCTTTATGAAACGTAATCCTTTTCTTGTGTTTCATTTTCTTTTTCTTGCTCTCCTTCCTTCCAGCAAACCATCAGAAAATAGTTTTTCTCACACAAACTACCTCAACTTTCTGCTTTTTCCCCCCATCACCCCTAGCATTTCAAAGGGTATATGCTTTTTTTGAATTAATGTCTGTACTCTTCTGTAATGCCAAGCTCAAAGTAGTAACTCAGTTAAAACTTGTTGCTTTGGTATGTAAGTTATTGGTTACCAAACCTGGCTGATTATCAAAGTTTTCTTTGAAAAAAAAAAAGAATTTATTCTGGAAAATTACATTTGTATTTGTCATCTGACCTTGATTCCTACTTCTAGGAATCAACTCTGGAGACTAGTTGATTTAATAAACTATGATGCTGCTATTTTAATTATTATGTAGCTATAAAAAGAATGAGAAAGAGCTCCATGATATGTGGGTAAGTGAAAAAAAATCAAGGTGCATAGGTTTTGTTTATTTTTGCAAGAAAAAACATGAGTAGTCTAAACAAGGGAACTAAAGCAATTGCTATCCATAGGGTGACTTTGAAATGGAATGAAGGGGAAAAGGAAAGATGTAAGACTTAGAAATCTAAGTATGCCTTTAAATTTAATCTAGAGGTTGAATCATATGTTTTACATATTAAAACACAGGATTAATATTTTTAAAAAATCTCTAAAATTAAAAACAAGCAAATAAACCTTAATTGTATATCAAATTGCTAACATAATCACCCAGAGGAAAAAATTATTTCCAGTAAAATTTGAATGTAGTGCTTACTCTGTGCATCCTTAGTGAGCTAGAATCTAAAGACCAAAAGAACTACAAAGAAAACTTAAACATTACTTAGTGATTTTATTGTTAGTAGTAATATTGTTATTATAATTTTTAACCATTACTGCATATTTGGGGGAAAATAAGTGTTTTAGAAAATTAGATTTTGTGTATGAAAAGGATCCAATAATATGAAATCAAAGAAGTTAAGGAAAAAACATTCCCTTAATGTTATATTTGAATAGGAAATATTGATATGACATATCCTATCTCTGTAAACTGAAAAGGTCTGGAAGAAAGATTCTATGGTGCCCGATCTCAATTATTCAGTTCTCTGAAAGGAACCAGATTTACCTAATGAAATGGCTGATTCCAAGCCTGAGGCATTTAGGTAAAAGTTGAGCTTGCAAGATCTTGTGCCAGAAAGCAAAGAACTCCTCAAATATAGGAGCCCTCTTAAAGCAGCTTCCATTGACCAAAATTGGAACAAGCCAAATATCCCAAAATAATAACTGCATGATTATGCAACATTGAATTAAATAAATCCTTCAGTTTGTGGCTTCCATTAATCAAATGTGGAACAAATTTGATTTAGCATCCCCCTAAAAGCTTAAATCACTATAATATATTAAATAAATAAAAATTCCATAACTCTTGAGGTGTGGGGAGGAGAGAGAGAGAGAGGGAGGTAGGGAGGGAGGGAAAGAGGTTTATTTCCACCTTTGGAAATGTACTATATAGTATATTAACACTTTGCTCTGAAAATAGGTAAGAACTTATTTATAATGTCTGTTGAAACCAATAATGTGTAAAAGCTCCCTTAAAAACAGAACAAAATCACACACACAAAAGAATGTCAGCTTCTTAATATGAAAGAAATAACAGAATTAAGAAAATCACCATTTGGAACCTTTAATGCCATTAAATACTGATTCAGGCAAACATCATCTATAGGAAGCAAAATTGCTCCACGAGAAGCTGATGGGGAGGAGGATATTTGCATAGAGTATCCAAGAATACATGGATTACTTGTTGATTGCAAAGGGGAAACCTTACCTTTACAATGGAGGCACCTGGTCACTTAACAAGCTATCAAACCAAGTGTCGTTGGCAGACAAGCTGAATTTTGTGGCTCCGGGTAGGTGGTGACAGGATTATAGTATCAGTATGAAGTATTTGTGTCCAAAATATTTAAACTAAATCTAATCCAGCTTTAGACCCAATTCTCAATTGTAGGGGAAAAAAACACAAAAAACAAACAAGTTTAATGACACCTGAAGGCTGGTCACACTGTCAGAAGGCAGTTTTTGTATGTAGCCAGCAAACGGTTTGAGCAGAGAAACCTGAATGAAGGACCCTTGCATTTTGAAGTTAGATAAACAGGGTTGTTGGCCTTAGCTTTTATTCAAAACTTCCTTCTCCTTTATAAGGGCAGCATGCTGCTGCTGCTGCTACTTGGTCAGGGCAAAAAAGAAAGAATATTTTCATGTGATACACAGAAAAACAACTCCAATTTCAATACGAGGAAGCAATTCAAATTTGAGAAACATTGAGCTCTACCTAGCACTGAGACCTTTCTCTAAAAAAAAGATACTGTTCTTATCTAAATACGGGCATTCAGCTGCTCAGTCCCACTGATCCCTTTTGCTGCTGCTACATTAAGTTCTCACTGGATGCGCACTTGCCTTCTTTGCAATGAAACAGATCCATCTCTAACATTGATTTCCAAAATGTTCTTCTGACTTTTAACTGGATCATTTCTGGTTGATGCAGTTGCACTGCCGTGACATTTGGACTTAGTGAACATTGCTGAAAATCACCTGCCTCAAATGGTATTTACGCTCTAGTGAAACAGCAGAGAGATGGCCTGGATGACGGGCTCTCCTCGGTTTGGAGGGGAGAGGATGGGAGCGATGGCGCAGCAGCTACATCCTGCTTTTGAGAGAGGAACATCCGGGCTCACCCGCTGGGAGCTGCCAAGCAGCATAGTTTCTGAGCAGAACTGCCCTATTTTTGCCATTGGCAACTCCACCCTTGCCGCTCCCAGAAACACTCTCCAGTTTCTCCTCTTTTCAAACGATGCTGTTTTCTTCCCCTACCGGTTTGCACATGCCACTGCTGTGTGTCAATAATTCAATACATTTCCTTGTATAGTTTGGGGAAATCTATTTTATAGACTTGCTACCTTCATGCCAAATCTTAGGTAGCATTTCTATCTTGTGTGCGTGGGTACAAGAACCAGGTTAACTGCATCTATGGATAGAGCACTTCGTAGTGTTACAATAATGCACTCTTATGGTCTAAGCCAGACATCCTCAAACTACGGCCCGCGGGCCACATTCGGCCCACTGAGGACATTTATCTGGCCCGCCAGGTGTTTTTGCCACCGCTGCCTGTCCCGCTTAAAATAAGATATGTGCAGTGTGCATAGGAATTTGTTCATAGTTTTTTTTTTTTTTAAACTATAGTCCGGCCCTCCGACAGTGTGAGGGACAGTGAACTGGCCCCCTGTTTAAAAAGTTTGAGGACCCCTGGTCTAAGCTAATAGTTCTCAGTGTGTAATTTCTAGACTGCAGCATCAGCATCACCTGGGAACTGATTAACACTGCAAGATTTTGAACCCAAACTCAGACTTACTGAATCAGAAACTCTGGGGACAGATCCTAGCAATCTGTCTTTGAGCTAACCCTTCAGGTGATATCTTATGCATGCTAAATTTTGGCAATCTGTTTAAACCATGAGACACCTTACATTCCTTTATTAAGTCAGTAAATATTTTTAACCAACTTCTGTGTACTATGATCCATTAAAAAATATAATATCTTTTGTCCTGGCAAGGGAAATATGGTACAAGGGGAGAACAGATTCAGACAAAAAGCCAAAACAGACACTTATTATAATTCCCCAAATTCCGGGTGTTCCCAGGTTAGTTTCTGTAGGTGTAAGTGGCTAAACCATGCTAACCAATGACTAGGAGACTAACCTGACATATATCTACTCTAATAAAAGTGTAATATTGAAATTGACCATTTCTCCTGCATGCCTAAGCCATGCCCACCAGCCAAGCCACACCCACCAGCCAATCAGAGCAGCTGTATGCAAATTAACTCAGCCAAGATGGAGGCTGGCAGCCATGGAGATGGGTGTGGTGTAGGTGGCAAGGCAAGGCGGGTGGGGTGGGCAGGGCAGGCAGGTGGTGGGCCCTGGGGTGGGTGGGGTCCCAGACTGTGAGAGGGCACAGGCCGGGCTGAGGGACCCACCCCCCCCCCACTCCAGTGCACAATATATTGTACACCGGGCTCCTAGTCTTACCTAATAATAGACAAACATGTAAATTGACCATCCCTCTACTATGCTGACCAGCCAATCAGCAGAATATGCAAATTAACCCAACAAAGATAGCGGTTAATTTGCATACACAGGCACGAAGCGGTGGAGCAAAGACTGAAGGCTCCGGCTGGAGCAGCGAAGGCCTGGGTCCCGGGTGCCAGAGGAAAACCGGGGCCGGCAGCCAGGGGAAGGGAAGGCCTATTGCACAGATCTCTTTGTGCAACGGGCCTCTAGTATTTGTAGAAAGGAACAGCTCCTGATGTGTTTGAAGACAAAGAGTGAGTTTTCAGACTCAGAGTATAAAAAAAAGAACATAAACAGAAGGCTCTATTCTATTTTATATTGAAAAAACCCCACTAATGAATAAAGAGTATTGAGAAATGGTGGGAGAGATGGTAGGAAAACTGTGACGATCTGTTTTGAAAAGAAAATTTAAGTTATGCGCTGTCTGTGTGAACAACATTATCTATCCTTAGCGTGTTCACTCAGCTGGTTAGAGTTTTCTACAGAGGACAGTTCCCCACAGAGACTAGAGACATTATTCCTGTTCTTGGCCACAGTCTACATCTCATGTACAATCCAAGGCATCAGGTGCAGGTGGAATGGGGCGTTGGGAAGGTTGTAGATCATCATACATTCATTCCTCCTCCTGGGAAAATAACTGAAGGCTACTGAAGGTGGGAGGTAGCACCATCTTTGTAGGAGGTAGTAAATAATAAGTGGCAAATTTCTCAAATTCTTTCCCAAAGTTTTCATTGATACAGACTGTGTGTATGTGTGTGTGCATGTGTGTGTGTTTAAGGCACATTTACCTTTATGAAGAAAGAGCATTCTAGTTTCTCAAGGAAAGTTACTAATGTTTACCTTAGTGCCATTATAATTTTTATGTTATATAACTTCTAAAATGTTTCATTTGATAAGATTAGTTATTTAAATATTTATGTCAGCACATTAACATATAGCTCTTTTTCTATGCACACTAAATAGATCTTAAAGATATTAAATATTTTATAAGTTAATCTCTTACAACTTTATAAAGACACAAAAATTAAATGCCTCATTTTTAAGTATAGCAGAGTATAACCACTAGCATTAGGTAAGGGTGCCTCAGTGTTTCCATGCAACCTCAGTAAAGTGGCTGAAGGTAAACCTTGAATGATACATGTATTTTTCAGCATGTTGTTTCCTGAAGTTTCTGAGTTTAAAATCACCATTAAAATATACAGTGAGTTGGTATATTCATATGCCCGGTTTCCCCTGTACCTAATGTTTGAACAAATATGAAAAGTTTATAGTGGGCGTAATAATAATATTGAAAGTCAGTGTCCAAAAAGAAAATTTTCTTTATATATTCTCATCAACAATTACTAGCACTCACTTCTACATACTTTAAGGAAAAACCCCAAAGATTGCATTTAAAAAAATTACTTTGGCCCTAGCTGTTTTGGCTCAGTGGATAGAGCAACAGCCTTTGGACTGAAGGGTCTCAGATTTGATTCTGGTCAAGGGCACATGCCTGGGTTGCAGGCTTGATCCCCATTAGAGGATGTACAGGAGGCAGCCAATCAATGATTCTCTCTTATCACTGATGTTTCTATCTCTCTCTCCCTCTCCCTTCCTCTCTAAAATAAATAAAGATATATATATTTTAAAAAATTACTTTTAAAGAAATAAAAGGCAGGATGTCCATACACACAGATACTTCCAAAGGTGATGGCTGACTACCTGGTCTTAGGCTACTTCTGCAGAAATATGCAATGCTTTGTATATGAGGATAACGTTGTTTGTCAACCATCATTAAGACTGTTTATCTAGTAAAGAGGTAAATAATTATATGGAAATCTGAATTTACAAAAGTATTTTAAAAAATCTGATAATCTATTTTGTAGGAAGACTTGACTTTCTGGGTTTTAAAACAACTGGCAAAAAGGATTTTGTTCTTTTTGTTTCAAAAGATCATTTTGAAAGTTAATAGACAGAATATTTTATCAATATCCGCCATTACAGGGTAGGAAGGAAACAGAGAAAATAAATTTTTGATTGACCAATGTACCAGACAATTAAATTAGACTCTCTGGAAACTAGGGGTTGCAACTTCAAATGCCACAGGAAGCAGGTAAGTAATATGAGTGGCAAAGCAGTCTGTGTCTAGCAAGGACCCAATCCTTGAACACACCCAGTCTAAAGGAGGTAGTAGTACTCAGTCTATATAGAAATGAGCACCCAATATTTCCATATCCTTTGATCGTGAAGAAAAACTTCAAATGTAGATTTTAAAAATAAAATCTGCAAAGCATTTAATGATGGAATTTAAGTAATTTTAAAAAAAATATTGTGTTTGTCAAACAAAATATACCTGCTGGATAGATTTGTCCTACCAATTAATTCATCTACCAGTTTGTGACTCTTCATTTCAACCCTGAATTCTCATCTGTCTTTCTCTGCCATGTAAAACCCTGCATACCAGATGTAGGTAATCACATGTTACTGTAAAATATAAGGAAAAGACTTATTGCTATTTAATATTTGTTGAATATTTGTTAAGAAAACTAATACAATTGGTATATTTTGGGCAAAAACTTCACCAGTATCAACACACACACCCATTGGCATGTGAACCTGTTTCCATGGAATGAATGAGATAGGAATGTTAATTTTACTGACCCAACACTACTGACTCACTGGGGGGTGGAGGGGAGAAAGCTGGCCTTACTCTCTCTCTCCATCCTCCCTTCTCATTGCAAACACACACACACACACACACACACACACACACACACTGTGCAACAGTAAATTCATCAGTAGAAGTCACTGCAATTGCAAGTCTGAAAGGTCAGGGCTCATATCTCTCTCTATACATAAAGTTCTAACATAGTATCTTCAGCCTGGTGCTGGGTATCTAGCAAAGCATGTGCAAACACTGAATGATTAGTTTCCAGAACTTAATAGAGCAGGTCATTTGAAAGTGAAAGGGATCTTGCCTTTAAAATTCTTATCTTCACAATACAGATCATTGATAGAAATAGGCAGTCCTTACCATAAATGAATGAATTTGTTTTATAAATAAAGAGATGCATGTTGAGGAAAATATAAAAATTAAAATTGCCATCATTTCTGGTGCCTATTAAATGTGTGAGAGGGTGTGCAATTTTTCAAGTACTCTTTAAAATAAAAGTATAACACACACACATCCAGAAAAGTGCATTGGTCATTAAATAGCTTAATGATTTTTGCAAAGTAAACACAGGCTGTGTATTATTTTTCAAGGCTCAAAATTTAAATTTTTTGGAATGACTCAATGCATTTTGCATATTTGGTCACCTCTGAAAATATTATTATCTCTAACTTGTGCCTTTTATTTTTCCCTTTGACCCTTCAGTTAAACTTTAGATCATGTATTTCTACAAAGCATCCATCATCTGTAGTTTTTTCGTCAAACAACACTAAGCAATTTTACTACAAAGCACCTACCTATAAACATATTATGTAATGTTGCTTGTCTGAATAGTTAAAGCAGGTTGCATATCACATCAAAACAAAGATAAACACATGTGGTAACCTAGAAACATGATTGAAATTTTCATTATCTTACATAATCAAAACATCATGTAAGTAGGTGAGCCAAAATGATTACATATAACTAAGTCTATTAATCCATAAATACAGAAGAAAATTCAATGTCTGTTCATGGTAAGAATGTTGTGTTCTTGTGTCTACATAGAGTTTTTGATTGATTATTTAGGTGAGATTAGACTATTATGGTATAGTTTTAAAATTGATGCCCAAAGATACTTTGGATCTTCTCCAGAATGATGGTGCAAAGTAGGCTCTCTATAATTAAAAATGAGGGCGACAGCCCAAGTTTGGAATGTTTTCTTTCATCTTCAGGGATATAATATGCATATTACAAAATCACAGGCCATTCCACAAATTGCTGGTGAAAATAAATCATGTCATCTAAGCAAAAGATTCCAATAAAGCAGAATGTTGTCTACTAATTCAGAAAAAGTCTGGTCCACTGCAATGTCAGTGCCAAGGAAAAGCTTTTTACACTATCATCCCAAGACAACCCACCGTTGATGTTGAAAGGACCTACTGATCCAGTTTTGCCTTTAAGTGTATAAATACTCAGAGACTTGGTTCACTTCCAGAGTCACTATGTTAGGTACCGAGGATTCAAAGATGAACTCTCAAGTTTGCGTAATTGAGTATCTAGTCAGGAGGACTGACACATAAACCCATAATTACTGTATAATATTATAAATTTCAAATAGGAAGCAGGCATAGAATGCTATGGGAACACAGAGGAACTATGTAGACCATGGTTTTCAGGAATGTATCTCAAAGTAGGGAATCCAGTTAGGGCACAATTGTAGTGCTTTCCCAAATGATGCAGGCTTGAATCAGGGCAACATTTTTTGGGAGTGGAGGGAAGAAGATGGAATCAAGCAATATATGATGAATTCTAGCTTAATGAGTGCTATTAACTGAAACTGGCTATTGAGGAGAATAGCCACATTTTGATGGAAATATTGTATTGGCGGGGGCAAGAAGAGGTGGGAGATGAAGTGGAAAGTTGAAATTGGGTATCTGTGTCACACCTTTGTATCCAACAAGCAGTTTAATATAAGAGTCTGAAACATGCTTAAAGGTAAAGTGTCAGTACTGGAGGAGATATCTAAAACCTAAGTAAAAGGATAACAATGGTCCCCATGGCGACACTCTGAACTGTATTATCACCCTGATCTTTCTACCTCTAACATCTTAAATACTGCATTCTGTAATTCATCACTCTGCTTCACCAAAGCCAACCATTTTCTTGTTCAAAGGTAGCATTTGAGAGAGAATTTAACATCAAGTCAGCCTTATGGCTGGTCTCACTTTAACTTCACCTATGGTCTTGCCCTTCCCCTTAGTTTAGTAATGGTTCCATTGGGAACAATTACATGTCTTGTGACTGAGTCTCATTTCTGAGGTTACTCCAATCTGGGCTCTGAGTCTTCCGGTATTACCTTACTCTCACCAATGCTCCCAGGTAATGAAGTCTTATCTAAACCTAACTTTTGGGTCCTTGACTCAGCATGACACCCTCACTCCTGATTGGCTTTAAGCAATCAGCAATTAGCATCCTCCTAAATCTGTGATTGGCTCAAAAATGATGTATGATCCAAACAGAGGCAATGCAATACGCTTTCCTCTCTAGTGCATGTGCGTGAAAGACTTTCTTGCTTTTTCTCCTGGACAAGACTAGGGAAGAATGTAGTCCTGGGAAGTACTGGTGGTCTGGGAATGGAGTCATCCAAAGGAAAGGATGGGAAGACCACATCCTGATCAGTTATGTTATTTTATTATTGTTGTTTAAAAGAGACTGTGGCCCTGGCCGGTGTGGCTCAGTTGGTTAGAGCGGCATCCCATGCACCAAAAGGTGCTGAATTAAATCCCTGGTCTATTTGAGTATAGGAGGTACCCATTCAATGTTTCTCTTGTTTCTCTCTCACATCCATGTTTCTCGCTCTCAAACCAATTTAAAATAAAAGATGTGATGGGGCTTGTTACCTTCAACTGAAAAAAATCTTATTCATGCAATAAATAATCATTGAGAATACACAACATATCAGGAATTGGCTGGGTGTTGTGGAAATGGAAGAGGATAATCGGAGACAGTCTCTGCCTAAAGTTGACTGAAGGAACACTGCTAGATTTCTCTGAGGTTAACCTACCTGCCGCCCGGATTTCTGCCAAGACTTCTGTTGACAAAGACTTCTGATTCTGGGCTTTGTTCTCCAGGTCTTCTAGAGTCGCTATCACTGAACCTGCAAATAATTCATTATCTTGTTTGGAGAGTGTCATAGTTATGGGCCATCAGCAACATGGGCTATCTCGCTCTATTAGATTTTGCTAGACTCTGGGTCTCAACTGTTGCCTGACTGACCTATTCCACTGCTCTCCTTGCTTCAGCATGCCACTATTTCACTTTATTTGCTGGTTTCAGTTGCCATAAAAATACAAGGATTGCATAACTTTAAAAATTCACATAGTAAAAGGAAGGTGGGGACTGTGATGAGTTAGGAAAAGTTAGGTTCACGTTTATTTATCATACATGTCTTCTTTCATGGAACATTTAAGAGCCATTTTGGTAGGAAAAAAGTGAATAATCATGATCATAAATTAATATGGACTATGCACATAATTATCTTCTTCTTTCCTTCCCTTCAATTTTCTCTCTCACCTTCCCTCCCTTCCTTCCTTCAAAGTATATTGATTAAACCAGTTCTTGGGTACTGTTGCGAGGGTTGAAGTACAGATTTGTCCTTTTGAAACTTGCATTCTAGTGTAACAAGGCATTGAGTTCAGATATATTTTTTTTTATGTAATCCCATTTGAACTATATAAGAATTCATTTTTACCACTAGGGAAATGGAGGCTAAGTGGTTGAGTAAGTAATTTGTACAAGATCAGAACAAGGGCAGAGGCAGAGCTCCAGAGGTAGAGCAGGGTTCAGAATGAGACCACACAGACACCTAAGCATTGTAGGCAGTGGCAGCAGCCTGTGCAGCAGGGACACTCTACAGGTGTTTGAGGCCCACAAGGAGGGCAGTGAAAGGAAGGGGAGGATTTCAGGAGAGGAGGTCACAGGGACAGACAGAGGTTTGAGGATGAAGCACCTCATGGACCATAGTAAGGACTAGTTTAATGATACCCATCACTCTCGATCCAGTTCTACAAATGCTAGGACTTTCTGTTCAAGGTTCAGAGGGTTGAGAATGAGTCAGAGATAGGACTTTGAGAGCTCAGGGAGAAGGTTAAACAGATGAGATAACAATGCTCGGGCGCTGGCCAAACTCAGATCACACAGTGTAGCCACACCCTGTTTGGATTTCATTTCTATCTTTAAACTGCAGTTTGAGCAATTGGGAGTGGAGGGTCAAACTGCCTCCCTTGAACAATTCTTTTCTGATCTCTTCCCATTCTGTGCCTGAGCAGAGAAAAAGGAAGATCGGCACAAGTAGGTGTGAGATCAGAGGAGAATTATGCAGCTGGTACTTTGTTTAAAAGGAATTCTAGTGTTTAACCCCATTCCAAAATATCAGTGTGTATGTCTGCCAACACGAAGGTTTGACTGCGATGTTATAGTGATTTGCTCTTCATTTTATCAGAAAGTGCATTTGTATAACTCTTTAAAACTCAAAGACAGATCAGTCAAACAGAAGACCCATGTAATGTGATCTCTAAACTTGCCCTTATCTTATAGTTTAAAGTAAATCTCTCGGAAAATATTGGCTAATTTACACTGCTTAGAAACATCTTTACTATTTGCTTTAAATGTTAGGTCTAAGTGTGATCTTTCTTCTACATTTTATTTGTTGAATGGGAATTCATTCCATAGTAGGAAAAAAAGCCATCTTAAAATAAAGAAGATGCCATAATAATAATCTGTTTGAAAAACATTTTACTGTAAAATTGGATGAAAGTAAATGACAATACTCAGATTTGGGGTTGGCAGAAGAGGAGAATAGAATAAAAGAGAATAATAGAATAGAATCAAGTGTTTTGAAAGCTTAAACAATATTTGAAAAAAATTAAGTTTGGAAAAGTTAAGCTTGAAAGTTTATTTTCCAGACTTCAAGTTCTCTCTGTTTTAACTTTTAGTTATTCCTGGGCTTGTCTAAGGCCATCATTGTTATTGTATTTTTGTGGATGACTAGGAACCTTATGGGGGAGAGCATGTATGGGGTTGGTGATAGTATTTTGGGGAGAGTTTCCGTGCTATTTCTTTTCTATGTCTATAGCTCTCTATGTATATCCATATCTACGTCTGTGTCTGTATATATTTTTTAAACTATAATCCACAGGAAAAATATGTTTTATTTTAATTATTTTAAAAATATATTTTTATTGATTTCATAGAGGAAAGGAGAGGGAGGAAGAGAGATAGAAACATCAATGATGAGAGAGGATAATAGAGTCTTTGTGGGTTTGGGCATTCGATAAATAAAAAACACAATTGAAACTCATATTTGGCCCTTATTTTTTTTAAAAAAATATTTTTTATTGATTTCAGAGAGGAAGGCAGAGGGAGAGAGTGAGAGAGATAGAAACATTAATAATGAGAAAGAGTCATTGATGGGCTGCTTCCTGCATGTCCCGCACTGGGGATGGAGCCTGAAACCCTGGCACGGGCCCTGACCAGGAATCAAACCATGACCTCCTGATTCTTAGGTCTATGCTCAACCACTGAGTCATACCTGCCTGGCTATTAGGCCCTTCTTAAAGATAAGCTTATCAGCCTTGCATAGATATGTTTTCTTCTGTGCCTGGGTGTGAGAATAGCAAAATAGAAGATTCAGCTGGGAAGGGTTAAGTGCAGAAAGGGAAATTAGTGTAACAAGAGAGAGATCCAGACAAAATACTGCTATAATTGCTTTAAATGCAGCATCATGGGCTATTTGCATTTTTGTCAGTTATGCTCAAGCGCCAGAGTATTCAAACTAGCTTTCAAAATAGAACCAGAGGCATAGATACATGGAACAAATTAATAGAGGTCAGAAGGGAGGAGGATGGGGAGGAGGAACTGGATGAAAGAAGGTGAAGAGATCAGCCAAAGAACATATATGCACAGCTCATGGACACAGACAAGAGTCGATGCTGAAGGCCAGAGTCGGTTGGGGGTGAGGGGCTGGGTGGAAGTGGGTAAAAGAGGGAGAGAATCAGGGGACATCTGTACTGGTGTCAACAATAAATATAAAGAACAAAAAAACTAGCTTTCAAGGAGCTCCTGTCTCAGTCCAAGGGCAGACATACAAACAAATCACTGGGATGTAATCTAATGGCAGAGCAGTGAATGAGAGACAAACTGGGTAAGTGAGCCATGAGAGCTTCACAGAGTAGCTCCCAAAGGGGGATAAGAATTTGTTCGATGGAGAGGAGAAGAAAGGCATTGCAGGCCAGTGACTGGTTCGAGCACAGAGATTTTTGTGTGTGAAAGTGCCAGGCATGTTGAGGGAAACAGTGAAGGGACTGGTGTGGTTCTAGGAAAAATATATGTGGGGGAAGGGGTCTTGGCATGAAGTGACTAGAGAGGTAGATTGGGAGCAAATGATGCAGAACTTTGCATGTCAGCCAGAGGCCTGCGGACCTGATCTTAGCAGTCATCAGAATGGTTTTGTGTGTGTGTGTGTGTGTGTGTGTATGTTTTAAATAAAGGCATTTAATATGACAACCATACCTGACTTGATTTTCACACCACAATGAAACAGACCCTTTGGAGAGGGGACAGGTGGAAGCAACCTATTTCTCTGGTGAACACAGTCATTCTTTATACTTTCAGAGGCTTCCAGCATGACACACTTCCTTGTGTTACCACCACTCCGATATTATTCTGTGGCTCCTAGTTGTGATCTCTACACATTCATCTCTTACAGGATTCATAAAGGGACTAAATCCCCTTCCTTGGACATGTTTGCTACTATTTAATTTCGAAGATAACTTATATTTTTTCAATTCTCGAGGGTGAGCTATGCTCATGGTATCTACTCAGTGGCTTAATCTTGCCTTGAAATGGAAGTTGCATGCTCTCTTTCACACTCTCGAAGTTTGTAAGGAGAATAGTGTAATTGATTTTCAAGCAATTCCATCTAGTCTAATCTACCTGGGCCACTATCCCCACCAGCCTTGTTACAGGAAACTGCTACCCTCTGGGTCATTGCCATCTCTCACTCACCTCTCCAACCTCACTAAGCAATCCATCACATTCCCCTTCTAGCTTCCCACCCCACCCACCCCACCCCATTCCTCTCAGCATCCTTAAAAGCCTACAAGGTCCAATAGCTTCTTCCTTTCTTCTTTCTAGCAACTGGTGGTTGCCTTTGCTTCTCAGACTATATTTGATCTTTGAAACATCTGTGGTTTTTATCTTGTTAACCAGGACAAGTTAACACCCTATCAATGGTCATCCATGGCATCCATGACCCTGGACATATGACTGTCACCTCAAAACAAGCAAGTTCTGCAACTGTAACAGAGAGTAGACTATTCATTTGTTCAATACTTTTTTATTGAGCACCTGTTATTGGAGAGATTATTTTAGGCAATGGGGAGACAATTAGGAATAAAATAAGACATCCACTTTCTGGAAGTTTATGATCTATAACAGGATTTAGCAAACCATAGCCACTGGATCAAATCTGGCCCACCATCTATATCTATACCTATATCTATATCTATATCTATATCTATATCTATATCTATATCTATATCTATATCTATATCTATATCTATATCTATATCTATATCTATATCTATATCTATATC
>PVJC01020842.1:0-28766 GCA_004026665.1 Murina feae
AATAATGTGCTATTTTTATATTGAAAATTAAAAAAATAAGACCTGTTGGAATGGCTCAGATGTTTGAACATCCTCCCTGGCACAGAAAAGTTGCTGATATGATTCCTGGTGAGGCAGAATCCAAGTGTTCTGGCTGGATTCCCAGTGAGGGAATTCCCAGTGGTGAGGAGTTGGCAGGAGGCAGCTCATCCCTGTTTCTCTCTTTCCCTGTCCCTTCTCTCTCTCAAAACACATCAAAGAAAAATACTATATATACACTGAGTGGCCAGATTATTATGACCACCCCCTCAATACAATAAAGTGAATTAGTTATGCAAATAATAATAATAAAACCTTGACAATATTTGCTTAGGAAGTTTTCAATATTCAGTATTTTGGGGAGTGTCAATGAAGTACTGATGGGGTGGTCATCATAATCTGACTGTCACATTAATAATCTGGCCACTCAATATATATATATATATATATATATATATATATATATATATATATATATATATATTTGTATGTACATTCATTTAGATTTGTAGTCTTCAGGAATCATTGAAGTAATAGTTTTCACCTCAAGGAGCATTCTAAGGTTCATAAAATCTGAAATAATACTTCAAAACAAGTTATTAGCTGCAGACAAAACTTGCCAGAAACCTGTGACTACCCCAAAAATCTAAAGTTGTCATTTCCCAACACCACTCGGGCATCCCAACACCAATGTTTGCAATGATCAGTCAGGTCTGGGAACCTAATGCCACCTGTTGGGCCTGGAAAAGTACATTACTCAAAGGGCAATGAGCCTAATGATGCCTGGGCTTAGCCAATGAAAGCCAAGGAGAGGCGCATTACCCTGGTGCTCATTGGTTTGGGCGAGGCTATCAGCTTCATTAACCTGAGGGTCATGTTGACCTCTTTGTTCTTTTAACATAGTCAGAGGCTCCAGTGCTCAGAGTCAAGACTTGGACCAGGCATCACAGGCAGTGTCCCTGCTGTGCAGTGGTGTGTCTGAGGTTTGTTGACACAAGAAGTGGAATTGAGGCCTCCAGGCTTCTCCGACTCTTCCCTGCTTACTGTTCACCTCAGTCTCACCTCATTTACCCTCCAGCCTAGGGTGCGGGCACCTACCAGGTCCTGCAGCCTAGGTGGCAGCATCCAGAACAGTGAGTAGTTCATGGATGACATAGAATGTGATGGGATGAAAGAGGGTGACTGACTGCAATGCCACTCAGTAACCATATGGTGGTGTGACTGAGCAGGGAGGATTCAGGAAACTCAGGCCTGTTTTGTGACTTAAAAGTAACAAAGAACATAAGGCAAAGTTTTGGGTGAGGAGTTTTATTTTGATTCTCAGGAAGCAGTCTGTGTGTGTGTGTTGGGAGAGTGGGGGATGGATGGTTGAGAACAAAAGAGGATTATTCTCTGAGGTAGGGTTCTAACTTTTCCTAATATTGCTCAGAGGAAGACCAGATTACAAGAGAGAGGCTAGCAGTTGGGGACAGGAAGGAGAAGTCCTTTGAAAGATAACACACTTTGAAGGAGGATTCACTGAGGATGGGCCCTGAAGTAATGTGGTCATCTCAAGGTCACCTGGCCCTGGGGCTGGGAAAGGGTACTGGGTGGCCTGAGCCCATGAATCCTGCAGGTGGCTTCCAGGCTCTCAACAGACCATTACTTTCCAAAAATTACTTCAGATGCAGCATTGCTTAATGGTACTGGTGTATGGAGCTTTATATCAGGGCCTCATACTCTTATGATCTCTGACATAGTGGTGTCCTGGATTGTCCTGCCTCTCATCCAGTCTTTGTATCTGGGGACCTTGATGAGACAAGAAGCTCCGAATTCTAGGTAGATGTGTAGATGTGAAGTGTTCCGTGTTTTTGGCAACCAGTGGAATGAGATGTGAGAGATCCTTCCAGTCTTAGGTGCCTATATGTGCAAAGGCTTGGGATGAGGACTGGGCTCATTCAGGAACCATCAGGTGTCCATTTTTTTAAATTAGGAGCTGTTCACAATGAGACAGCAGTCAGGTCTAGAGGAACTTGTGATACCTGCAGAGTATGTTCTGCAGGTGATGGGAGAATTGGAACAGCAGAGGCATGTGCTCTGGCGTAGGCCTCAGTAGATTTCCTGGGGGTGAAGGATAAGAAGCAATATGGGTGTGAGGGAAGTGGTAGAAAACTTAGCATGAATCTCCTGTGATAGTTTTGGTGAGTGTGAGGATAAGTGGCCCAAGATGGTGAATGTGGAGGTGAAATAAGCAGTTGCATTCTGGATCGGTGTTTTAAGTGTGGCCAACTAGATTTTCTACATTTGAGGTTGAGAGAGGTAAAAGTCAGGGATGACATGAATGTCTGCATTTGGCAGCTGGAGGTATGGAAGCACCATCAACCGAGATGCAGATATTCAGAGTAGAAGTGTAATGTACATTTTGGATATTAAACTTTTATTTTTCACCTGTTAGGGTATGGGATATTTCTGAGAGAAGTTCATGAGCCTCTGGAACTCTGAGGAGCAGTTCAGGATGAACACTTGGCTAAAAGATAGTTGGGATTATAGAGATCAGATTGGAGTTGTAGATCCTTTTTTATTACTTGATTTCCTGTTTAACTGGAGACAAAAGAGCAATTCAAACAAGATGAGACTGCAGCTGTTGCATATTAACTTGTGAAACACACACCAGATTGTGTTGAGAGCTTTGGTGTGGCCTGTGGTGTGATCAGTAGTCTGACTGATTTACTTACAGGAATGAGTGGTCATATGTGAGACACACTGGACCAGGAATGGAGGACCATAGGTGATGGGACTTGAGTGAGTAAGGCTGCACCTGGTGAAGGAACATCAAGTGTAGTACCTGAAGAGGTGGGCTCTGGACATCTGAGACTTGATGTGGTTCTCAATAGGAGAGGTTGAAGGAAACAACAAACAGGGAGGGAGGTCATCATAGAAGGATTTAAGTCTGTCTCAATGAGTGTGGACTATAAGAATTTGTGTAGAACTTAATACTGTTTGAATTTTCCAGGCATCACAAAACCACACATGCTGAGTAATGAGTAGGAGTGAGGGAAATGACTATGGGGGCTGGGGCTGTGGGAGTGCAGGTGTGAGAGCGTTATGTTAGAAAGAGTGATATGTGCATGCATGGCTGCAGGGCCACTGACATTGACATAAGAGGAAGTAAAAGTGGAATTCATTTATGGTGATGTATGGATAATATGATATGGTGAATTTCAGATTAATTCCTAAAAATAAGGTCTATTATAGTGCATTCTTAGTCCAGAGATTAGGTGAAATATATGTGCACACCTGCCTTTTGTGGTGGAGGGCAGTCACAATGATCAATAGGAATGAGCTAGCATACATCAGTGTCATCACAGCTGTTGTTGGGAAGGGTGAAGGGTAAGAGAGAAATACATTACTAAAGTGATGAATTGGAGTATTGGAAAAGATGATTAAGAAAAACTGTCCCAAGTCACGACATATTTGTGAAACCTTTGACATTATGCCTCTGAGAATGAAGCTGTGTGAGAGAAGTGTGGTTCAAAGACTTATGTGCAGGAGGCAGTGCAAAGTCATGGCCTCAGCACCCTAGGATTGGTGTCAAAAGAGTGAAGTGTGATGCCAAAATTTTCAGGGTCTTGGAATGAGAATCCTGGGGAAAACCAGCTTATTGCCTGACAAGAATAGTGTCAAATCACTCACACTCTCATTATGGACAACATTTCTCTGTACCCTATGTTCATGACACCCACTGTATTGATAAGGGTCAGTGTGGACTACATGTCAGTCCTAGAGAACAGGTATCATCTATATGCTCATTTGCCCTTGTTCTTGTGGGAAGACACAGCATCAGTGTAACATAAGAAAAGAGTAACTTTGATGAAACAAACGCCTGTTATCTTTTCTGTAGTCAGAATTTGAGGGAGAAGATGGATATGGAAGTTGGGGTGTCTGGTGAACATAAAATTTTAGTAGAGAAGCTGATAATGGACTGAACTATCCCCATTATGACAGGATATGAACGTTGAGGACGTGGCCATTGCATTCTTTCCAGAGGAGTTGGGGATCCCTGATGAGGCTCAGAGACTTCTGTACTGTAAAGTGATGCTGGAAGCATTTGCACTTGTATCGTCTATAGGTAAGACCCTCACATATCTAGTACTGGTGTCAGGTGATGTCTTCTCATCATTTATATTCTACCTGTAGCTTTCCCTCTCCTACAGCCAGACCATGGGCTCTGCAAAGTTTCCTCACTCTCATGTTAAATGTGCTATGGATGCCAGTGCTGAGCTGTTTGGAAGCCCTGAGAAATAGACACCACAAACATCTTTAACACTATTTCCTCCCAAAGTACAGGATGTGCCTGAGAGTCAGGAGTCTTACAGGAAGCTTAATGAGTCCCACTTGCTGTTCTTTCCCCTGGGAGGATGACTATATCTAGATCCATGGCTTCCACCTCTGCACCTTTCCTCTAGATAAAGGTCCTGGATGACTGCCTATGCCAGGTTATGATCTTTACGTCCATGAACCTTCAATTGTTGTTTGTACTGTTACCTTCCCTGAATACTAGTAGCAAGTGGAATTGCTCTGTACCAGGGCTGACTGGTCACCTCTGTCATCTTTCATTATCACTTGGAATATTTGGGTTTTATGTATTTGTAGAGAACATAGTGCAGGGAGAACCCTAGGGTTTTTTCCCCACAGTGTGAATGTGCAGAAGGATCTTAGAGGATGCCTGTTCTAGTTGAGTGGGAATTAGAATAATATAGTGACACAGGGGCTGTGTTTAAATTATACCAGGAACCAGTGCTGGGGTTCTTTTTTCCCCTGTAGTTTTTAAAATTTTATTGCTTAAAGTATTACAAAGAGTATTACATATGTCTCCTTTTTTTCCCCCTTGACCTTCCCTGGGCCTCCCCTATACCCCAGTGTCTTGTGTCCATTGGTTATGCTTATATGCATGCATACAAGTCCTTCAGTTGATCTCTTAACCCTCCCCCCAGCCTTCCCACTGTAGTTTCATATGTTTGATGCTGCTCTGCCTCTGCATCTATTTTTGTTCATCAGTTTATAATGTTCTTTATTATCCATAAATGAGTGACATCATGTGATATTTTTCTTTCATTGACTGGCCTATTTCACTTAGCATAATGCTTTCCAGTTCCATCCATGCTGTTGCCAATGGTAAGAATTCCTTCTTTTTTACAGCAGCATAGTATTCCATTGTGTAGATGTACCACAGTTTCCAAGAAACCATAAACACCAATCAGAAAGGATATATGCATCCCTATGTTCATAGCAGCACAATTTATCATAGCTAAGATTTGGAAACACCCTAAGTGCCCATCAGCAGATGAGTGCCAGGGTTCTTTAATCAGCATCTAGAAGGGTTCAGAAATATGGAGAAGCGCTATACATAAATGATTAAATAAGAGTCCATGGATGAAATGTAATTTTGAAAGGCATTATAGAGAGTCAAAAGAGCCTAGATAAAGGAACTAAGTTCTCCTCATCTAAGGACCCCTTGCTTTTTATTAATACAACTTGTCCTAAGGTGAGGCAGAGATATACACTTCAAAGGGTATACACAAGCATTGTCAGAACAGGGGAATTGCTTACGGATGTTCAGGTGTTTGGCCAGTAGGAGGCAATAAGATATAGATTAAGATGCCCTTTAGTCTGGCAGCCAAGCAATCATCCCTTTTCAGGTTTTGGGAAATTCCCTCAGCCATTCCCAACAGTGACTACATGTGTGACTCAACCCTATTGAGTCCCCAAGTTCCATCAACCTTTTAATGAAACTCTAGCAATTATGACATGCTGGAATTGGCTTTTGGCAAGCTAGCTCAATTCCATCAGTGTGCTGATGAAGGTGACACTGCCTTCAACTCGTTTTTACCTTTCCTTTTAACTACTTTACACTTTCTGACTTGTAATTTCACCTGTGACTTTCTAAATTTTGGCTATGTACACCTTTGTGGCATTTTTACATCTCCTGTTCCTCTGCACTGATGCCTCTGCAGTATTCTTCAACATTGACCTGCACATTTGTTATGATGTGCACATACATGCTTAAGTAGGTTTCAAATGCCAGCTACTCATTTATTGAATTTCTTGGAATAAGACATAAGCAAAATTCTGCAAAGCTTGCCTCTGTCACCTGCAGACAAGCCCTACTGAACACTGTTAGCATAAGGAAGGCCTGGAAGTCTTACTTCACTTTCATGTGGTGCTTGCCATCTTTGTGTCATATGCCTGGTGTGGTATTCCTTCCTTTATGATCTTCAGAGGCTCAGAACTTCAAAGAAGCCTCTTATAAATCCTTCCTGCACATGTCTTTTTTAAAATTAAATCTTTATTGTTCAGATTTTTACAGTGGTTCATCTCCCCCTCCCAACTCCCCTCCGCCCTGTTCCTGCCCCACCCTCTTCCCTTACTCACCCCCGCCACTGTCCTCATCCATAAGTATACGATGTTTCGCCAGTCTCTTTTCACACTCCCAGCAACCCTTCCCCGCCCCCCACCCCAGGAATTGTCAGTCCACTCCCTTTCAATGCCATGATTCTATTATATTGACCAGTTTATTCTGTTCATCAGATTTCTTATACACTTGATTTTTAGATTCACTTGTTGATAGATATGTATTTGTTGTCACTTTGTTGTTCATAATTTTTATTTTTACGTTTTTCTTCTTCTTCCTCTTCTTCAAGGATATCTTTCAACATTTCTTATAATACTGGTTGGGTGGTGATGAACTCCTTTAGCTTTTTCTTATCTGTGAAGCTCTTTATCTGACCTTCAATTCTGAATGATAGCTTTGCTGGGTAAGGTAATCTTGGTTGTAGGTTCTTGCTATTTATCACTTTAAATATTTCTTGCCAGTCCTTTCTGGCCTGCATAGTTTCTGTTGAGAAATCATCTGACAGTGGTATGGATGTGCCCTTTTAGGTAACTAATTGTCTTTTTTCTTGCTGTTTTTAAGATTCTATCTTTGTCTTTTGACCTTGGCATTTTAATTATGATGTGTCTTGGTGTGGTCCTCCACGGGTTCCTTTTGTTTGGGATTCTCTGAACTTCCTGGATTTGTAAGTCTATTTCTTTCACCAGGTAGGGGAAGTTTTCTGTCATTATTTCTTCAAATAGGTTTTCAATATCTTGCTCTCTCTCTTCTTCTGACACCCCTATAATTCAGATGTTGGTATGCTTAAAGTTGGCCCAGAGGCTCCTTACACTATCTTCATATTTTTGGAATCTATTTTTCTTTTTGCTTTTCCAGTTGGGTATTTTTTGCTTCTTCAAAGCTTTGACTTGATTCTTGCAATCCTGTAGTCTGCTATTGGATCTATGTATAATATTCTTTATTTCAGCCAGTGTATGCTTAATTTCTAGTTGGTCCTTTTTCATATCCTTGAGGGTCTCACTAGATTTATTGAGGGTCTTACTAAGTTTATCGGCAGTTTCCATAAAATTCTTGAAAAACCTTAAAACTGTAGTTTCGAACTCTATATCCAGTAGTTTTCTTTCCTGCATTTCTGTCATTTGTGATCTGTGTCTTTGTCTCTGCATTTTGGCTGCTTCCCTGTGTTGATAGAGTGGATTTCTGTGCTAGCTGTTCTATAGGGCCTAGTGGCTCAGCCTCTCCAATTACCTGAGGTGGATACTCTTGGTGCACCCCTTTGGGGTCTTTGTACACAGTCTTGTTGTAGTTAAGCCTTGATTGTTGTAGATATCACTGGGAAGAATTGACCTCCAGGCCATTTGGCTGTGAGAATTAGCTGTGTCTATGGTGGGAGAACCTCTGTGCTGGAGACACCCTTGTGGGGCAAGATTTGCTTCAGTAGGGCTTTGGTGCTCACTGAGTCTGCCCACTGAGTGTGTCCCTTATGCATCTGAGGAGTTGTAATCTGGATGGTCCCACTCTAACCACTGGGTACACTGGCACTTGGATCTCTAAAGAGGTGCTAATTTAGCCTCTGCCTGAGGCTACCCAGCAGGAGCTATGGAGAGATCTATAGAATCATCTTCTCTGTTTGTGGTTTGGTGGTGCCCAGATGAAGACCAGCTGTGAAGCAATGCAGGTTGCTGTGGGGCCTTGGGCCTTCTTTTGGATGTTCTGGGTCTGTCTGATCTAGCTGCAGTTTGTTAGGTAATTGTAGATTGCAAAGGGCCAGGAATTTCATATGCAAAAGCTTCTCTGTTCAGCTTGGGTGGGGTGGGGTCTCAGGGAATCAACAGGGTGGAGCAAACAGCTATGGCAGATCCTCAGCCTGCCCTAAAATGCCCCAGGTCTCAGTGTCCCGAGGTAATCGCTGCAAGCACTGTTGAGAGAAAGCCACTCTGGAGTTTCTCCCTGTATGAGTCTGGATCTCCAGAAACTCACCTGGAACTGGAGTGCAGAGACATTGGGAGCTTGTGTCTACCTCCGGATTGAAAAAGACAACCACATCCTCAGTTGTCAGCCCTTTCCGCGAACTCCTTTGTACCTCTGCACTTTATTTCTGCACCTCCTCTGAGTCTCAGTATGTTTTCTTTCCTTTTAGTTGTAGAATTTCCACTCAGCCAGCCTTCCTGTGGTTCTGGATGGTGTCCCTTTTATCTTTTCATTGTATTTTTAACTGGTTGTGCAAGGCAGCAATTTCAGATGTTTACCTATTCCACCATCTTGATTTCTCCTCCATATCTCTTATTTTCAGAAAATTTCATAGAGCCAAGCTGTCTTGGGACATACACTTTTGTAATGGAATTTCCCCCTGTCACCACAGTCAACATTCCTTTCCTCACCTTTTTTCCCCTGTTTTCAGGTTGTTGGCATAAAAAGAATGATAATGAGGCCTGTTCTGATCAGAGTGTATCTGTAGAAGGAGAGTCACATGTCAGGGCTTCTAAGACAGCTCCAGCAAACCAGAAGAACCATCCATGTAAATGGTGTTTCTCAGTATTAAACGATATTTTGCTCCTGACTGAGTCACAAGAAGCATACTGTGAGGACAAGCAAATGCTTCTTCAGTGATGCAGGTGTGGGTGAAATCTTATTCAGTACAAACTTTCACCAGCAACAGAGGGATGCTAGTGAAGAGACGTGGAAAGAAGCTATGGACAGTTCCTCATTTGTGATTAGATGCAGCTTCTACTTATCAGAAATGACTTCAAACAGCAGAGAGGTTCTAGAAGACATCTAAGCTCCCTCAGAGCTTCTTCAGCACCAGGCCACTCGGGACACTAAAGAGGCACACTGTGGCAGTGAGGTTTCACAGGAATTTCTCAGTGGAAAAAGTTATCACCAGTGGACTAAATGTGAAAATGCTGCCAGCCACAACCAGAAAGTTGTTGAATCACAGGATGTATTTTCTGGAGAACGGATTTATGACTGTGACAAATGTAGGAAAATTTTTAGATAAATCTTTAACCTCATTCGACATAAGAGAGTTCACACTGGATTAAAGCCATATGAGTGTACTGAATGTGGAAAACTTTCAGTCAAAAGTCTGATCTCAATAAACACCAGTGAGTTCACACAGGAGAAAAGCCATATGAGTGTACAGATTGTGGGAAGTCCTTCAGTCAGAGTTCTAACCTCATTCAACATCAGAGAATTCACACTGGAGAAAAGCCTTATAAGTGTAGTGATTGTGGGAAGTCCTTCAGTCAGAATATTAACCTCATTCAACAGCAAAGAATTCACAGTGGATAAAAGTTATATAAGTGTACAGATTGTGGGAAGAAAGTCCTTCAGTCAGAGTTCCACCCTCATTACACATCAGAGAATTCACACTGGAGAAAAGCCTTATAAGTGTAGTGATTGTGGGAAGTCCTGTAGGGGGAGTTCTAACCTCATTCAACATCAGAGAGTTCACACTGGAGAAAAGTCTCATAAATGTGTGGTTTGTGGCAAATGTTTCAGGTGGATGTCTAACCTTATTCCCCATCACAGAGTTCACAGTGGGGAAAATCCTTATGAGTATACAGATTGTGGGATATCTTTTACTGCAAAATGTAGCCTTCTAAAACACCTGAGACTTCACACTGGGGAAAAGCCTTAAATGTGTAAGGAATTTCATTTTTCTTACTCAGAATAACAACAAGGTGATTCTAGCTTAGACATTTACCTTAATATAATCTATTTTTACCAGGACATGCACTTTGCTAGATTCCTCATGACTTTCAGGTGCAAGTGAGGCTAGAAGAAACTGCTTGCACTGCTATCCTGCACAGGTCTACTATCTGATTGATGTTACTGTGAGTGATTATGGCTGAAGTGATTTCTCCTCTACCATCTGGCTCACCTGAACAGTGTGAACTAGTCACAAAACCTTTGTACTCTCTTGCACTTAAATAAATTCTGAATACTCTGAACTCTTGGCAGGACCTTCATGCTTTTCTCTCTGACTAGGGAATGGGCCTGATCCAGGGTTTGTCTAGAACACCCATCCTCAGCAAAGAAGTGGTACTTCTTTCAGGGAGTTCATGGCTTTCATATTACACTGTGATGCGTGGCTTAGGTTCTCTTTATCCAATCAAAACACTGCTGGCTCTGGTTTATGATATTTTGGTAAAAATGCTTTTTATCTGTTGTACCATCAATTGTGTTGGTTCTATTCACTTGCTACGATGATTTGAAAGCACTGTTGTGATGTGTCAGCATGTAGATGTGAACAGATATTGTGGGGACATCAAAACATCAGTGTTTCAGAAGGCAGAGCATGATGTCAAAAAAATCACTCTTTGTCCAAAATCTTATTTTGCATTACTGCCAAAGACCTTGAAAGAAAGATGGCATGACTTTGTGGTTGTAGTTTGCATCCCGGTACCTAGGTTATTGGTGAGGTCAATGGTCACCCAGAAGAAGACACCTTTGCTGTCCTTCTGTAAACAATAGTAATTATGGTCTCTGTTCATAGTATGTGTTATATAAGTCTCAGCAATGTTTAGGGGAGCTCCTCCCCACATACGGCAAAGGATCCATGTGCCATGAAATATGAAATTTCATAGTCTTGTGACATTTGTTGTAAGACTCTGAGGTTAAACTACTATTGAGACAGAAACACTGTATTCATAGGGATGGAAGAGACTGCAGTAAATTAGATGAGTGTCTCTTCTGACATCTGCAGTGATGTTCCTGAGCCCTGTGACTTGTGTAAACTTTGTGTACGGACATTGTCAGCACCTCCAAAAGTTTTTCCTGTAGCTGAAGTCATTGGCAGAGAAAATATGTTATGGTTTTTTGGATTCCCCGATCTCTGTATGGTGTTCATCTCAAGATTATTTCTCAATATGTAAGAACTTAAGGCTGGAGGAAGGATAACCCTGTGTTCAGTCCCAGGATGTGACTTTTGTAGCCTGTCTGCATTTCTGTTGATTCTGATGGCAGTCGTCTTCACTGCTTGTCAATATTTGCTGTCACTGAAACAAGGCTATCCCTGCCAGGAAATGAGAACAGACATCCAAGAAAGTGCACTTTCCTAATGTGTACTATTGTTGAGCCTTGACATAGAAATAAAGCTGTGAAACCATCACGTATGAAATAATCTATTCTGTCACTCATAAACACGGTGTGGCAAAAGTAGGCTTATAGCTGTGAGTACACAAACCACAGAGTTTTCTCTTTTAAAACATATTTTAAATACTTTTATTTATATTTTTTAGGAAGAGAGGAAGACAGAGGTAGAGAGAGAAATGTCCATCAGCTCCCTCCTGCACACCCTATACTGGAGACTTGGGTGGGACTGTGCACTGACCTGGAATTGAACCAGGACATTTCAGTGTACTGGATGACACCTGCCCAACTGAGGCACACTTGTGGGAGCAGATTTTATTTCTGTGTTATTATTTATTAATTATTATTTTCCATACCAACAACTCTAAACCTACATTTCCCACACTCTACATTTTCCTCCTGCCCTTTTATAATCTCCGTTTATCAATTTTCCAGTCTTCCAGGAAATCATTGATTTTTTTCCTTTATAGTAAAATAGTTCATGTTTTTTTATACTTTTACTAGGGGCCCAGTGCACAAAAATTTGTGCACTCGGGAGGTCCCTGAGCCCGGCCTGTGCCCTCTTGCAGTCTGGGACCCCTCTGGGGATGTCCACCTGCTGGCATGCCTGGCCAGCCTGGGTGTGGGCCTGAGAGCCATTTTCAGGCTTTCAGGCTGCCCACAGTCCCTTCAGTTCTTGAGTCCCTACTGGGGTACCTGGCCAGCCAGGGTGAGGGGCTTATGTCTGTTTGCAGGCTGGCCAAGCCCCCCAGTGGGGTCACTCACCCCATTGGGGTGTGGCCAGCTTGGGTGCAGGTCTGAGGGCTGTTTTCTGGCTTTCAGGCTGCCCACAGCTCCCATTGACCCAATGTCCCAGCAAGGCTGGCTGGAAGCAGGTTTCAGGGGTTTATTTATCTTCTATAATTGAAACTGTTGCTTTAAACTGAGGCCTAGGCAGGTAACGAAGCCTCTATTTGCCTCAGCTCCATGGCTTCTATAATTGAAAGAATGCTGCCTTAGTAGACTCTAAGAATGTTGCCTTAGTAAGCTTTAGGCAGGCAGTTTCCTCCATTGCTGGTGAAACGGAAGCCTGCTGTTCGCTTCAGCTCTGAGGCTTCTATAATTGCAACAATGTTGCGAGTATGTTGCCTGGAGCTGGGAGAAGCCCAGCCACCTAGGCAGATAGCTTACTCCTGGTGCAATGGTAGCCGCCTGTTTACTCTAGCTCCATGACTGCCGGCCTCTATCTTGGGTGGGTTAATTTGCATATAGCCGCTCTGAATGGCTGGTGGGTGTGGCTTAGGCCTCCCGTAGAAATAGTCAATTTCAATATTACTCTTTTATTAGATTAGATAGGCACTATGACGTATGCACTCTTTTCCACATCCTGGTTTCTTCCTGCTACACAGCTATGTTGAGATTCAACACAAATGCTTATGTGAATATTGAATTTGTTTTGTTCCTGAGTTGTATTGTATTCAATGGATAACAACTTTATCTGTTGATCTGTCTATAAAATTGATTATTTCTAGATTTGGAGTATTATAAATAAATCTGTTTGAAATATTTGTGTTCAGTTCTCTTTATTGATATACTTTTACTAATCAAACTGTTGCAGTTTAGGTATATGTTTCAGATTTTAACTGTGATCTACAATGGTCATTCACTTTGCCTTCCCACCTATACACAGTATATAAAAATTCCAGTTTTTCTTCAACCCTGCCAGCACATGCAATGGTTAATCTTTTTAAATAGTAGGCCAGGAATTGCATGTAGTTTTAACTGGCTTTCATTTTAATCCCTTTTCCCTGAGAATTTTTGATATTGAACATTTTTTCTTGTATTTATGGTATTTAAAGTGTCTTTATCTCCTTTGCTAAAGTGTTGGCTCAATTTTTTTGCTCATTTTTAAATGAATTTATGGTTTTAACCAATATGAGGACAGGTCACAGTCTAAGACAAATATCTGAATTTTACTCATTCTTCAATATTTCAAGTGACTTCTTTGCTAGATGGAACTATGGGTTTTGAATACTGGAAGGAAAATTATTTTTTCTCAGTTTTTATCCTATGTACTATTTAAATCCATGTGTATCATATACTTTCAGATCTTATGTGCATTGTTAACATTCTCCACCACTCTTTTAATAGTCTAAGTATTCAATAATGCATCAAGTGAAGTCTGTGTTTGTAACCTTTGTTAATTTCCCTGGTATAAATACTCCTCATGATGAGTTTCAAACTGCCAAAATGATGACACTGAATGTGGATATGATAAGATATTTTCAACAGGGCAGCAAATAATTATATTTAATTTTCAATATACTGATGTGGTAGCAATACATACCTTCAATAACTTTTATAATAAAACTAGGGGCCAGGTGCATGAAATTTGTGCACTGAGGAGAGGGGGGTTCCTCAGCCCAGCCTGCCACCTCTCACATATTGGGAACCCTCAGGGGGTGTCCTACTGACGGCTTAGGCCCACTCCCTGATCCCCTTGGGGAGCTTGCCTAAGCTGCAGTCTGGCCTCCCACTGTGGGAGGCAACCAGCTAATCAGGGGAAGCCACCAGCCCCATCACCCTGCTGCTGCAGCCACTGCCAGTCACCACAGCCACCAAGGTGTTTTCATCAACACGGGCTCCAGTCCCTTCACCAAGAAAAAATGACAACTTTCTTTAGGCATTTTCAAGATGTGTCTTTTATAGGATATGACATTTCTTTCTATTTTTTTAATCCTGACCTGAGGATATGTTTCTATTGATTTTTAGAGAATGTAGATGAGAAGGGAAAAACAGAGAAAAACATCAAAGTGAGAGGAACACTTTGGTTGGTTGCCTCCTGCATATGACCTGACCTGGGCCCCAGCCAGGGAGGAGCCTGCAATCTAGGTACATGCCCTTGGTCAGAATTGAACCTAGACCCTGTAGTCAGCAGGCTGAGGCATTATGCATGAGCCAAACCGGCTAGGGCAGGATATGACATTTCTTAGCCCTCCAGCAGTGGATCTTCATTTTTTTTTTCCTCCAGGAGTGTGGTGGAAAAACCCTAGATCACCTTTAGGGATTCTTATTACCCAAGTTACTAATAATATTACCAGTGGCATACAGGGAGCTTAGCCAATGAGCGGTAAGAAAAGGTGTTTCCTCTATAGTTCACACCAATCACCAGCTCCACCCCTACCCCTCCAATCCCAGCTCCACTCCTGCCCAGGCCTGTAACTTCTGGCCAAGGCTGCAAACCTGGTCAGGGGGCCCCCAGACCCCTGTGATTGTAGGCTCCGCCCCTGCCCCTTTGATCGCTGGCTCTGTGGAGCCCAGAATCCTGTGATCTCCTGCCTTGCCTCTGCCAAGGACTGAGGCCTATGGCCTAGGCCTTATGCCTGGATAGGGCACCCTCATACCCCTCTGATCACTGGCTCTGCTCCTGCCCCCTCTGATAATTGGCTGCATCCTTGCCCATGCCTGAGCTCTCTGGCTAAGGCCTCCGGCCTTGGCAGGGACCCCAACCCCCTCTGATCGCCTGTTCTGCCCCTTGGACCCTTGCCTCCCTCACCACCTGCCTGGCAAACAGGCCTGACTACTTCAGTGGCGAGGCTGAGCCAGATTAAGTGTCACCATCTTGTAGCTATGGAGGAGGCCCTCTTGTGGCCAGGGGGTGGCCATATTTGTCACAGAGTGATGCCTAATTTGAATATTACTCTTTTATTAGATAGGATGTGGCTATGGGTGCCTCCATATTGTGTCCATGGGAGCAGCCATCTTGTGGCTATGACAGTGGCCATCTTGTGGCTATGGGCACTGCCATCTAGTGGCCATGGGGATGGCCATGTTTGTCATGGAGTGATGCCTAATTTGTATATTACTCATTTTTAGATAGGATGTGGCTATGGGTGCCACCATCTTGTGGCCAGGGGCGCCACCATATTGTGGCTATAGGGGTGGCAATCTTGTGGCTATTGGAGCTGCCATATTGTGGCCATAGGGGTGACCATCTTGTGGCTATGGGCGCCGCCATCTTGTGGCCATGGGGGAAGCCATCTTTGTTGCGGAGTGATGCCTGATTTGCATATTACTAATTATTAGATAGGATAGTAAAATAGTTGGGAAGTGACCAGTTTTAAACATTTATTTAAACTTTGATTTTCACACAATTGAATTTTAAAATATGTTGAAACATATTTTTTTCTTGATTTCTGAGATGTTAAGGAGAGGGAGAGAAAGATACATCACTGATGAGAAATAATCATTGATAAGCTACCTACTGAAATGGCCCCTGCAGTCATGGAGCCTACAATCAGGTCAAATTCATTGACCAGGAAACTGCAGATAGTCACTGTAGCTGGTTTGGACAACCAGGATCCAAAAGTGGGGTCATAGCTGTGCCATGGGCCCTGTGGACCCACTTGACTTTTTCCTCAGGAGGCCTCGCAGTTTGTCTTCATCCCAGGCTGCCTTCTGAAGGAGAGATGTGCAGTTCCTTCAGCAGCATCCCAGAGGGAAATTTACACAACTGAATGCAAATAAAAAGTCCAGTGGCTTCCTCCCATCTCTGCTTCCTCAGCTCGCTCTCTTCTCTGCCACTTTGCTCCCTCCCATCTCCACAGTCTCTGATGTCTCACTTCCTCCCATCTCTGCTGCCTCAGCTCCCTCCCTTCTCTTCTGCCTTGCTTCCTCCTGTCTCTGTTGCTTCCCTCCCTCCCATCTCTGCTGCCTCCCTCCCTCCCTTCTCTGCTGCTTGGCTCCCTTCTGCAGCACTTGGCTTCCTTCTAGCCTGTCTTCAATCTTCCCTCCTCACCTGTGTATACAAATTAACTGCCATCTTGGCTGGGTTAATTTGCATATATTCGCTCTGATTGGGTGGTGCACTTGGCTTGGCTAGTGGGTGTGGCTTGGGTGTCTCAGAGTGATGGTTAATTTCCATATTACTCTTTTATTAGATTAGATATTAGAGGCAAAATGCACAAAATCTGTGCATGGGTAGAGTCCATAGTTCTGGCTGGTGATCAGGGCTGACCTGCAGGGTGACCAGCAGGGTGATCAGTGTGTGTGTGGGAGGAAAACCCATTGGCACCTGCTTTGGTGGGCCTGCGGCCTGTGGGCTTGGGGTAGCTCTTGTGTTGAGTGTCTGCCCCCTGGTGGTCAGTGCGCATAATGGCAACCAGTTGTTCTACCATTTAGTCAATTTGCATATTAGGCTGTTATTATATAGGAAACCTAGACTAATAAAACAGAAACATGCAGATTAACCATCCTTCTGCCACAACCCTACGCCCACGCCTTGCCCACCAGCCAATCAGGAGAGAGTATGCAAATTCACCCAACTAAGATGGTGGCGGCCATGGAGCTGGAGCAAGCAGAAGGATTGGGTTGCTACCAGCCAAAGTGGAAGCTAAGCTTCCTACCTGTCATGACCAGACCTGGGCTCTGCTCAAGGCTACAAAATTTCAATTATAGAAGTTAAATAAATCCCAGATACTTGCTTCCAGCCCGCACTGGCCTCTGCTCAAGAAGACCCTGAAAAAAAAAAGAGAGGCTGGGAGCTTGGGTCACTGTGGGGCATGGCCAGCCTGAAAACAGCCATTAGCCCCTCACACAGGTTGGCCAGGCATCCCAGTGGGGATCCCCATCTTGAAGGGGCTATGGCCAGCCTGCAAACAACCATCAGCCCCTCACCCAGACTGGCCAGGCACCCCAGCAGGATTCCCCACCCCAAAGGGGCTGGGGCAAGCCTGCAAACAGCCATCAGCCCATCACCCAGGCTGGCCAGGCACCCCAGCAGGACCCCCCACCCTGAAGGGCTGTGGCCACCCTGCAAACAGCCATCAACCCCTCACTCAGGCTGACCAGGCACCCCAGGGGGGGAAAGCCACCCTGAAGGGGCTGTGGCCAGCCTGCAAACAGCCATCAGCCCCTCACTCAGGCTGACCAGGCACCCCAGGGGAGACCCCCACCCTGAAAGGGCTGTGGCCAGCATGCAAACAGCCATAAGCCCCTCACTCAGGCTGACCAGGAATCCCAGGAGAGACCCTCTCTCTGAAGGGGATGTGGCCAGTCTGAAAACAGCCCTCAGCTCCTCACCCAAGCTGGCCAGGAACCCCAGCAGGACCCCACCCTGATCTGGGACAACTTCAGGGCAAACCAGCTGGCCCCCACCCAGGCACCTCTATCCTATATAATAAAAGGGTAGTAATATGCAAATTAACCCTAACAGCAGAACTAATGGGAATGACTGGTCAGTATGACACACACTGACCACCAGGGGGCAGACACTCAATGCAGGAGCTGCCCCTGGTGGTCAGTGCACTCCCACAGGGGAGCTCTGCTCAGCCACAAGCTAGGTGATGGCTGCCAGTACAGCGGTGGTTGTGGGAGCCTCTCCTGCCTCCTCAGCAGTGCTAAGGATGTCCAACTGCAGCTTAGGCCTGCTCCCTGTTGGCAAGTGGACATCCCCCGAGGGCTCCCGGGCTTCCAGAGGGATGTCTGACTGCCAGCTTAGGCCCAATTGCCCAGGGAACAGGCCTAAGCCAGCAGGTGGACATCCCTCAAGGAGTCCCAGACTGAGAGAGAGCACAAGCCTGGCTGAGGGACTCCTCTGGGTGCACAAATTTTTGTGCACTGGGCCTCTAGTATATATATAATTATGCTGCTTTAAATGTGAAAGGGATAACTGCTTGGATAACAGGACACCTCAAATGCTCAAGATCCCTTGTTTTTCACTCTCCACGTACTTGCAAAGTCACCATTCTGGTTAAACGCACACATCTACAGGTGAACAGATTCTATTTCTACCAAAGAGTTTCCAAGCAAAGCCGCCAGCATGACACCTTCTCACCTCAATGTGGAGGCTGCTCTTGGGCTGTGAGCTTGGTCTCCTGTAAGATTCCCTGACACAGCATTAAAATTTGTCTTCATAGAAAACTGTGGTACATCTACACAATGGAATACTACGCTGCTGTAAAAAAGAAGGAATTCTTACCATTTGCAACAGCATGGATGGAACTGAAGAGCATTATGCTAAGTGAAATAAGCCATTCAATGAAAAAAAACAACACATGACATTACTCATTTATGGAAAATAAAGACCATTATAAACTGATGAATAAGAATAGATACAGAAGCAGAGCAGCATCAAACAGACTGTCAAACTGCAGCAGGAATTCCGGGGAAGATTGGGGGGGGAGGGTGGTAAAAGATCAACCAAAGGACTTTTATGCATGCGTATAAGCATAACTAATGGGCACAAAACACTGGGGGTGGCAGGGTAGAGGAGTCTGGGGAAAGATTAAGGGGGGGAAAAAGGAGGCATATGTACTACTTTTTGTAATATTTAAGCAATAACACAAAATTAAAAAAATTATCTTCAGACTCATCCTGTGCTAAGTCATCTCCTATATTCAGTTGGGAGGTCACTGCAGAAAAGGATTATTCAGCTCAAACTTAAAGATGAAAGGTACAATAAATTGTGGGGGTAGAATAACTATACCAGCAGTTTTGAGGACATCATTTGGAAATGAAGCCATAAGTTGGGTATCAGCAAAGTTTACATCAGTCACATAATATACCGTATTTTCTGGTGTATAAGATGACTGACTTTTTAACCCATGAAAATCTTCTCAAAAGTCGGGGGTCATCTTATACGCTGGGTGTCATCTTATAGCACGTGTGCTGAAACTTCTGAGCTGCACTGGAAAAATCTGCAGTGGCTGCATACGGTGGGGGAAGCTCAAAAACGGCCACACTCCATTCATTCCAATGGAGCCAGATGGAGACCACAAGTGTCTCCAGTCAGCTCCTTTTTGTGCACATACAGTCTCCGTCCAGACTTTTTAATCCACAAAAATCTTCTCAAAAGTTGGAGGTCGTCTTATACGATCAGTCATCTTATTCACCAGAAATATAGTGCATAAAAGTAATAAGAGTTTTCTAACTTTTATTTAAAAGATATTTTTATTGACTTCAGAGAGGAAGGGAGAGGGAGAGAGAGATAGAAGCACTAATGATGAGAGAGAGAGAATCATTGATCAGCTTCCTCCTGCACAGCCCCTACTGGGGATGGAGCTCACAACAAAGGCATGTGCCCAGACTGGGAACGGAATCCTGACCTCCTAGTTTGTAGGTTGATGCCCAACCACTGAGCAACACCATGAAGACCCAGCAGCATATTTTGAAGACAGGGGTATAGGTAGGACCATGTTGACTGTGTTGCCTGAAATATCTCCAAATATCTTGAGTTCAGGGCAGCCATTACCCTGAGTAAACCAATAAGGCAAAAGTGAAAAGAAGGAATTAAAATCGAGATTACTTTAAAAATAAAAATTTCTGAGGACCCCCTGCAACATAGAGAGGCCAGGATGATAGCATGTTCTGGCCCGGAGGCAGGGGACGTGGCCTCCAAGGCCCCTTGGTGCTGGCACTGAGGCAGGCAGTCTGACACAGGGAGAGGGAACAAGTGACAGGGAGGAGACACAGACAATCCCTTGATATTTGTCACAACTTGTGCTCTCATCACCCTTGGACACAGACATATACACACTCACAGCTCTAGACTCCTGTCCCCTTGCTCATACTGAGAGAAGCACAGCCCGTTCAGTTGCATCTGGTCCTCTTGGTTAGCCCAGCCCTGTGATACTCACCAGGGCATCTTCCTCAGGAAAGTCCCCAGAGCTGGGCCCTGTGACAGCGGAGGATTGCCTGACTTTGGATTTCTAAACCAGGTCACTCAGAAGGCTGAATGGGGCTAGAAAGAGAACCCTAAGCTGGGGGTCAGTCAGCCCCAAGTTCAAGCCTCACTGTGACTTCTATCTAACTGGCTACCTGACCTTGGGACAGTGAGCAACTTTGTGAGGAGCTAGAGCCTAACCAAGAGTGCCTTAGGATGTGACCTGTGAGATCCATTTTGGATCCACACTCATCTGCTAGTTGAGGGCAAGCATAGGTGGGCTATACATACACCTGTTTGGAAAGAACCAATGAGAGCTTTCCAAAGGAATCCATGGGCTTGTGCATACATGTATATATACAGGTGTATGTATGTGTGTGTATGCAAACATGCAAACATATTCCCTCCTCTTCCTCTGGTTGTTGATAAACATTTGGCTGCATGCTTCCTTCCCAAGGTTCGTCTGACATTTTCTAATTTTCTCACTTTGCTGTTCTTGCAGGGAGAGCCCCTCTAGTGCCACAGGTGATCCCAGCCTCTCTGCAGGCAGACCTCAGCCCTGAGCTGTCACTTGAATATTTCCCACCCTCCAGATCACACAGCTCCCAGGCCAGGATAGAGGTGGGGCCCTGGAGCTTAGTGGGGTATGGTTTGGGATGCCCTCTCAGCAACAGGAGCCCATGGTACTGCCCAGGGGGGCCCACCACCTGGGCTTGGTTGAGTATGTGAGCGAGACATGAGAGTTGGAAGCAGCTGAGGGAGTGATGGACAGAACGTGGGAAAGAGAGAGGGAGACCCATCATGGTCTGGATGATGGGGACAGAGGTGATAGGAGCACAGGGGTTTTGGTGGGGGAGGATGGTGAATCATGTGCTGAGCATTTTCTGTCGGAGGTGTCTTGGGACATCCAAGCTGGAAACAGATATGGAGGTTCCCAGGAGAGACTGGGCCTAGAGGTGTTTGGAGCCTTCTGGGAAGAGTGCACTGAAAGCTGTGGATGTGTACTAGCTTGTCTGGGTCTGGAGGCAGAGAGGGGGCAGTGTTGGAGAATTGGGTGCACCCTGAAGAGACCTATGGAGAAGCTAGGCCACAAAGAAATGGTGTAGCTAGTGTGGAGGCTGAGGGAAGGGAGGTTCACAAAGGAAAGTCACCCAGGGTAAAGGCCCAGAGGTGCCATGGGGCTGATAAGTAGCAGGAGGCAGGTAGACCAGTTGACCAGCCCCTGCCAAGACCCAGGGACAGGGGTGTCAGTGGAACCTAGGATGAGAACAGTCAGCTAAGATGGGCAGGCATATTGCAGGTCCATTCCCAGGTTCAGAGGAGCGATCACCTGGGGGAAGTGGAGAAAGGAGGGGTCCAGCCTGTACCATAGGCTTTTGGCTTCTGAGACTGAGAGCTGCTGTGTTTGGGTAAGTAGAGAGCCCAGAGGAGCCATGGAGAGTGGAGGAATCCTGGAGGGAGGGCAGAGTGTCTGAAGGCAGTTGAACTCATGCCTGAAGCTCAGGAGTGGTCAGAGCTAGGGGAGCAGGTGGGTCAGCCCTGCAGAGAGGCAGGGAAGGAGCTACCTCCATGGTGAAATCTTTGAGTGAGCACAATGGAAGCTTTAATTGAGTTTTTGTGGAAGGAATGAGTGACAGAGTGACTGACCAATGTGGGCCCTTAAGAGCTGTCCCAGAGAAGAGAGAATCGTGGGACAGAGGCTGAGAGCTCCAAGGGGTGACTGGCCAGTGTCAGATCCTGCAAAAACCGAAAGCACCAGGGAGAAGGACTGCAGGCGATGCTACTCAGTTTGGCTGAAAGCAATTGAAAGGGCAGTTTAGCTGAGTGGGTGGATCCACAGCTGCGGGGCCTCAGGGAAGAATGGGAAAGTAGGCAACAGGAGGCACCTTACAGGAGAGGCTTTGTGAGGAAGGATGGGGACGTGCAGGCAACAGCTGGACAGAACACCATTAGATTAGGTCAGGACGGGATCTCTACCTGCCTTCCTCCCTCCCTCCTTCTCCTGACACTTCCTGGTTGAGTGGCCTTGGAAAAATCCAATGGATCACTTTAAGCTGACCTCCTGTTGGGATAGAAATCCCACTTAAAAATGGGATTCAACTAATAGGAGCGTAAAATAAACGCTGTTGCATGGTAAACAGGAAACCTCGCTTTCCCATGCTCTGACCTCCTGGCAAAGGGAGCTGGTGGATTCCAGGCGCCAGGGAGACTGGGGGGCTGAGCAGGGAGCCTGGAGACCCAATGCCCCAACAGCGCTGCCAGTGACAAACGGTGAGGAAAACTAGGACTCAATTCTACATCATCTCTTTTTATTACAAACCCATCCTTGTGTGCCAGAATCAATGGATATTTAATACAGAACTCAAAGCGCTCCGAATATTGACTAGGTTAACATTTCTCTCTCAGTACATTAGCTCACATGGAGAAAATCTTTATATAATCCAAATCACCAGGTTTAGTACATCCCACAATGAGCACCTTTAGTAAGCAACAGAAAACAAAATGTGTCAGGAACCCGGCCAAATACAGCAGCAGGTGAGACTCCCGATGCAAAGAAATGACTCCCTATAGAACATTCATAGAGTGTCCCCCAAGAAAGGTACACAGAGGTCAGACTCCCGACAAACATGAATGACTCCTGATAGAACATAAACATGGAATGTTCCCCCGAGGAAGGTGTACAGAGGTCAGACTCACAATAAACATGAATGACTCCCTTTGGAACATAAACATGGAGTGCTCCTCAAGAAAGGTACACAGAGGTCAGACTCCAGATAAAAATGAATGACACCCTATGGAATGTAAACATAGGGTGGTCCAAAAAATGTGCACACAGTGAAAATAAATAATAAATCAACTCCTGAAGGACAAGAATGACTGCCTTTTGAATATAACTATAGAGTGCCCACTCACCCCTAAATGTACACACAGGTGAGACTCTGGTGGAAGAGAATGACTCCCAATGGAACAGAAAGTAGAGTTCCAAAAAAATGTGCACACACTTTAATAGCTGATAACTCACTGAATTTTCACCCCTTTGCAAGTTTAACTGATTCCAAAAAAATGTGTGAAGCCAGACTAAGCTTTAACAGAGAAAATTTCTCCAGTAGGATTTTTATGGGGATACATAAAAGATAAAGTTGATGGTAGACAACAAATAATGGTTGAGGAATCCAGGGAAGCTATGGAAAGGGATACATACAAACACCAAACCAAAGGAACGATTCTTGGTGTTTGCACCTCCATCACTCGCCTTAGTTCTGGCACTGCTGCTGAGGAAGCAATGGAATCGCAAACACTGAGAACCACTGCGTTCTGTTTGTGCGCATCCTTTGCCCACAGCGGCCTCAATGCCTGGACTGTGGCCTGTTCTATACCACACACTTCATCCTTTGTGTGTCCCCAGAAGAAAGTCCAGAGGATACACCTTCTTTGTTCAAAGTTTAGTCTGGCTTCACCCATTACATCAAATCCATTAACCCTGAAATGGAGTGAAAATTGAGTTATCAGCTGTTTCCATTTGGGGGGACACCCTGTAGTATATTTGGGGGACACCTCAAAGCACATATATTTCAAGAGTGCGAACACATATATGTCATATATTAAATTTGGTTTCTACCCCAGGAAGTCACACAGAAATAATAAATCAGTCTCATGCTCATAGGGGACACTGGGACACTGCAGCCACTTTCCAAATCAAGCTGTACCTGCCTCTCACACATGCTCCCCTCTGCACACTGTGGACACTTGCTGGGAAGGGGCAGGCAGGGCTTTTCTTGCCCCATTACCCGTCCAGGCAGACCCAATGTTTATAGTAAAGTGAGCAGTGTGGCCCAGGCGCCAGATGGAGAGGGGCAAAGCCTGAGGCCACCTGCCTGGAAGACCACCTTGGCCTGAAGGACGTGGGGCCAAGGCCTGGCTTGGCAATGCTCTGGGCTAACAGTGAGCCTGACTCCAGGGTCCACCAGGATCTCAAGATCTTTGTTGTTTGGCTGGTCTGGGCTTCTCCTGGGACCACTATGCTTCTGGGAGAGGGAGTCAAGTTTCCAGACCACGAGGGCCCAGCCCTGAGAGAGTGTGTGCATGTGTGTATCTGCTCATCTCCACATGCACACATGCTATAATGGAGGTGAAGTACCTAACGTGTGTTCTAAGGGGCATGCTCACAGTGTCTGCCTCTGAGAAGTCGGTTTGTCACTGCATTGTGAGCATCCCCAAGCCAAAGTGCATTTGTTCAAAAGATAACAGTGGCTGGTATCTATAAGACAGAAGTTCCACATATGGGGGTGTGACCCTTAGGGCTGGCGTAGCGTTGTCACTAACAGGACAAATGGAAGCAGCAGAGGAACCCCTTTCCTCATTCTATAGCTGCTCCAGGCACTGTAGGCAGACAGGCAAGGAGGCCGTTGTCCTCAGAAAGCACATTGGTAGTTTGAAGATTGAGGAGCTGCTTTGTGGTCAGGAGGAGGGGCCGCTATTGGTCCTCTGGCCTTTTGGTTCGGGCCATTGGTGGTTTCGTTTGTTTTTGTGGGTTTTCTTTGTTGTTGTTGTTGTTGTTTCTTCACAAATGAGGGAGGGTATTTGGTGAGGAACTGGTAAAGGGAAAGGAATCTCGAATGTCTGGGAAAGGGAGAGCCTATTTAGAAGGGGGTGGGACGTCCAAGGATGACCAGCACTGAAGGCGCTTCCACAAAGCTGGGCGGGCTGCTGGTGACTTGTCTGTATTCTTCCTTTTGTTCTTTTTGTGCTGAGCGGCTGAAGTGTTATCCCCAGATAATCCAAGAGAAGAAGGAAAAAAGAATACAACACAAAACAGCAAATAAATGAACTGAATAATAACAAATGACACTACATTGGCTAAATGTACTTGGGAAACCAGAATCCTGCCCAGCCCAGGAGAGATGGAAACAATACCCACGGCACAACCAGAATCAGGACTCAGTGAATCATTTAGGCTCTGACTCCATTTAGTTAATTCAGTGGCACCCTTGTGCCAATGCTTTACTTAGCATGTGAGGAGAAGTCTGTATTGCTCTAGGAGCTGATGTGTTAGATCATTTTTCAGTTTCAATGTGTTAAATTATTAAATAAGATGTTTGTTAATTTAGGACCTGACTTTTCTTACTCATCCTTTTAAAAAATATGTTTTCATTGATTTCAGAGAGAGGAAGGGAGAGGGAGAGAGAAATAGAAAGATCAATGATGTTTCTATCATGGATTGGCTGCCTCCTGAAGGTCCCCTCCTGGGAATTGAGCCTGCAACCCAGGCACGTGCCCTGACCAGGAATCGAACCGTGACCTCCCAGTTCATGGAACGATGCTCAACCAACTGAGCTACACCAGCTGGGCTTACTTATCCATTTTAATGACAGGCTTACTGACACCTTGGCTCATACACACTAACTCCTGCTCCTGCTCAAAGACCTGGAACACTTAACGGTATGTTTCTGTCATAAATTGTCTACCTCAACTATTCACTAATACTTTTTTCTTAAATCTTCACTGGAGGATATTTTTTCCATTGATCTTTAGAGAGAATGTGGAATGGAGGGAGTACCTGAGGAGAGAGAGAGAGAGAGAGAGAGAGAGAGAGAGAGAGAGAGAGATCCATGTGAGAGAGACATATCCACTGGTTGCCTCTTCCATGAACCCCCACTGGGGCCTGGGATCAAACCTGCGACCGAGGCACATGCCCCTGACCAGGAATCAAACCCGCGTTGTTCATTCCATGGGTTGGCGCTCTAACAACTGAGCCAAACTGGCCGGGGCTCACTAATAATTCTTAAACATCTAACATAAGCTCTTTTAGAGGATAAGTTTGAAAATAATGAAAGTACCTACCTCTGCCAAAATGCCTAGGGCTCTACCTTTTTCTGATGCCAAACACCTTCAACATCAAGAATCACTCCAGTTCAGCCCTAGCTGGGTTTGCTCTGTGGATAGAGCATATAGGCCTGTGGACTAAAGGGTCCCAGGTTTGGTTTCAGCCAAGGGCACATGCCCGGGATGCAGCTCAAGCCCCAGTAGAGGGTGTGCAGGAGGCAGCCAATCAATGATTCTTTCTCATTTTTGATGTCCCCCCCCCTCTTATCCTTCCTCTCTGAAATCAATAAAAAATGTATTTTGAAAAAATATTCCTGTTTAGATTCCTACATATCCTCTACCCTAAACCTCCCCTTCACCACCTTTAAATTATAGTCAGACCAGAGCAGACAATTGGTCTAACGTTCTGAGCATGTCATGTACATGAACAAAACTGATTCACCAGATTCCTGATTGAGGATTCAAGTCCAGAGGAACCTCAGTTACTTCTTTCCCCACATAGCCTCCTGCTGACCACAGCTCACACCACAGGATAAGAACCAACTACTCAATGCTCGTGCCCCAGGCTGGTTCAGCATCTTCAGGGACCAAAGCTGCTTGAAGCACAGGCATTGCTCACACGGGTTAAAGTTCAGGTCCCATCAGACCTGGGTTCAGATGCCAGCTCCAACACTTATTCTCTGGACCAGTGCTTAACCCTGGCAAACTTCACTTTCCCAGCTCTGAACAGGAGATAGGAATCGTGCCTATCTCACCCGGCAGCTAGAACTAAAGGAGATAGAGCGGGTCAACTACCTAAAGGGTGCGGAGCCCAGGAAGCACCATTGCACGGCTGCCGTTACTCATATTTACCTCTGACCTGGTCACTCATGGATCCAAATGACAGTTTGGATCAGTCAAGCATTTTTTTTCTCTGAAAGGTTTGCTAACTCCATTAGGCTGATTATATTCAGTAAGTCAATTTAGACAATAACACAAGTTGAGGTGGTAAATGTCACAACATTTAAGGAGGCAATATGAAAACCTGAGGCAACGGAGCTCCTCTAGATAAAACAAATGTTAATATGCTTCATTGTCATTGACCTGCACATGAGCTTTGACCTAATTCACCTGCTGTAAAGACTGGGAATGCGAGCACTAGTCCCCAAGCAGTGGGCATGCGTGTGCACACTTCATTTTTGCATCTCCCGTGACACACCGGGCCTTGAGGTGGTGAATGTCATCCAGAGAGGTTTGTGCACATGTCACACTGAGAAGGCAGCTTGTCACAGGCCCTGGTCAGATACTGTAACGCCAGCTGCTGAGAGCACACAAGTCTCAGGCATGGCCCTGGTCCTTAGAAAGCCCTATTGTCCTTCATAAAATTTAACTTTTTCAGGGTGCATGTTGGGCAGGTTTGTAGGTAAATAATCTACACAATGATACTTAAAGGTGAATTTGAAGATGACACCACATTTAAGATGATGGCTTTGTTTAATCAATTGTAAGATGCACATTTTTACCCTCAAACCTTACATCTCTGAAGTTAGGATCCAGCTTCAAGCATCTCTCACATCATTGTTGGTTAGGTGGCAATTCTGACAAAATCATCACTGCCACCACCCATTCATTTCCTTCTTATGAGCACATAATCCTACAGCTTATTACTGACAGCCTCTTAGATCCGATGAAACACATGCAGCACATGTAACCAGAAACCCATTTCAGAACCTCTGGCTCACTCTGACCACAGCCCTAAATGACCAGGTACAACACAACCCCTGGTGGGAGGACTCAAGGCCAGGAAGGTGGGGAGAAGAGAACCACACCTTCTACTTAGAGGGATGGAAAGCTCAGAGCCCCCAAGGCCTTGCTAAAGACCTTGCACATGTCCATCACGTGTTAAACGCACTGGGATCTCCCTCCAGAAATGGTTTATCCCAGGCCTGGCAGATACAAGGAAACCCAAAAACTTGTCCTCTTGAGCTCTCTCTGCAGTAACTGTATGGATATATGCTCTGGACATTCCAGGACCCACCATCTGTATGTGATTGGCGAGGCTTCTCATGCTAAAGGAACTAAATTGTTCTGGGATGAAACTACCACAATACTGACATGGGTTTATATTTTCTACTTGGCTGTTTACATACCTAATGGGGGAGCATACACCCTTCAGGCTCCTACACACACATGTGCTCACCCAGCACATCATCTTGTTGGTGCTGCCCTGTCCACGAGGGAGACCTGAGATCCTCCCTTTATTTCCCACCTGTAGCCAAGTCACCCCTCCTACCTTTTCCCACAGGAATACTGTGGGTGTCTTGCTCTTCCACCTGGTATGAGCATGATGGCGTGGCCTTCAGGGGCTCAGGAGGGCTTTCTGGAGTCAGCTTTGCTGGTTCTGTAGAACCTTTGTTTCTGTGTTTGAAGAATTTGATGAAGGCTCTTGCTCGAATCCAGTGCTTTTTCCTATTAGAAGTAGAGGCTTAGGACCCTGCCAACCCTCACTGTCCCACCAACCGGGCATGTGGCTGTTAATTTGGGGTTCAGAAGGATGGAGCTCTTCGCCAACACCATGATCTTCGTATGTGGGGCTCAGGGAGTAGGACACAATTTGCAGTGAATTCACACAGACCCCACTCTGGGCCTGCCATAGATGGGAAGATGTGGGCCTAACAAACTGGTCACTGCTCTAGCTTTCTCCACTCATGAAAAAGCAAGCTTTCTGTGCTTAAGTTACTGCCATTAAATCAACTCACTTCCTGGGTACGGTATCCTGGGACTCAGATGAATCCACACCTGTCTCCTCTTCCTCTTCTTTTTCTGTCCCTAAGAAATTTC
>PVJC01020843.1:0-29016 GCA_004026665.1 Murina feae
GGACCCAGGCCTGCAGAGGAAAGCAGTTGTGAGGGACCCAGGACTGCAGGGGAGGGCAGTTGGGAGAACCAAACTGGCAGAGGAGGGCTGGTGGTGGGGATCCAGGCCTGCAGGGGAGGACAGTTGGGGGGTAACCAGGCCTGTAGGTGAGGGCAGTTGGGATGGACCCAGGCCTGCTGGGGAGAGCAGTTGTGGGGGACTCAGGCCTGCAGGGGAGGACAGTTGGGGGTTCCATCCTGGTATGGGGAAGGCAGTTAGGGTCAATCAGGCCAGCACAGGACCAGTTTGGCGTTTATCAGGTTGCCAGGGGAGTGGTTAGGGGCAATCGGCATTTGAGAGGTCAGGAGCCAGCAGTCCTGGATTATGAAAGGGACGTCGACTGCCCATTTAGGCCCGATCCCAACAGGCAGTCGAACATCCCTCAAAGGGTCCCTGATTGGAAAGGGTGCAGGTTGGTCTATGGGACACCACCACCACCACCCCCCCCCACTCCGTGCACGAATTTCGTGCACCGGGCCTCTAGTATATATATATATATATATATATATATATATATATATATATATATATATATATTTCTTCCTCTAGCTGATTCAGCTCAGTGAATGGAGTGTCAGCCTATGACTGAAGGGTCCTGGGTTCAATTCTGGTCAAGGGAAAGTACCTCAGTTGCAGGATCTCAGGTCAGGGGGCATGCAGGAGGTTCTGTCTCTCCTCCTTTCTACTCTCTCTAAAACTCAATGGAAAAAAATACTGGGGTGAGGATTTAAAAAAAAAATCTTTCTCTTTCACACACTACATCAAAGCTTAGATAAAGGCAAAATAAATGACAACATTACAACCTTTGGTTAACCAAAAGACTTATATTCATATGTGCATAACCATGGGCATAGTCAATGGTGCAGTGGAAGCCTGGGGAGGGAACAGGAGCGGGGAGGAGGGTGTCAGCGGGGGAGAGAGGGAGGAAGGAGGCATCTGTAATATTTTCAACAATAAAGATAAATTGGAGTAAGTAAAAAAGATGACGACCTAAGTCATTCCTGATTTTACTCCCCCTCACAAGAAAACCAATCAGCACCTATCCATAGACAAGAAACCATTGTGAAAATGTCAGACCCTGGGAATGAGGCTAAAGCATCCCCCTGAACCACAGAGACCAAGAAGGACCTTATTAGGAAGGTTAGAGGAGCAGTTTTACTTGTCTGCACAGCTCCTCCCTGAGGCTAGCATAATGCTGCAGGAAGAGGGCCTCCTGGGGTTTGTGGAAAAAGTGAGCTCAAGATGGACATCCAGCTTCAAGGCATTGTGGAACACTTCACAGGAGGAAACAAAATTGATAAAACAGAGGTAGGACTTGGATAAAGAGAATTATAAATTTAAAAAAAAGACATTACAGCCAATAACACAAAAAATACAAAGGATCATAACAAAAGAGTATGAACAATTCTATTCCAAAAATACAAACAACAAAACTGAATAATCTGGAAGATATGAAAACATTTCTAGAAACATATAGCCTGCCAAGATGGAATCATGAAGAAATAGAAAAATTTGAATAGACCAATAGCAAGTGAGGAGGTTGAATAAATAATAAATTTTTAATCTCAAAAAATAAAAGCCAAGGACCAGATGGTTTCACTTGTGAATTCTATCAAATATTTAAACAATTAATACCAGCCTTCCTAAAATTCTTCCAGAAAATCAAAGAGAATGTTCATTCGCAAATTCATTATATGAGGCAAGCTTTATCCTGACACTGAAGCCAGATAAAGGCAATATAAGAAAAGGAAACTACAGACCAAAAACCCCAATGAATATAGATGTAAAAGTTATCATCATGATCAAGAAGGATTCATTCCTGAGATGGAAGGATAGTTCAACGTATGCAAGTCAGTAAGTGTAATACATAATGTTACTAGAATAAAAGATAAGTATCCTATGACTATATCAATCAACATAGAAAAAGATTAGGCATAATTCAATATTCTTTCAGGATAAAAACTCGCAACAAATTGGGTATAGCAGAAATATATGTCAACATAATAAAGCCCAACAAATGACAAGCCAGCCAACATCATACTCAAGAGAGAAAAACAAAGAGCTTTTAGCTTTGATCAGGAACAAAAGTGCCCACTCTCCACACTCCTGTTCAACATAGTAATGGACGTTTTAACCAGAGATATTAGACAAGAATATGTACAGAAAAACCTAAAGGCTCCACCAAGAAACAAACAAACAAACAAACAAACAAAACAGTACAACACACACAAAAAAAATGTTAGGACTAATAAATGAATTCTGTAAAGTTTCAGAATACACAAATCAATACACAAAAATCAGTTGTATTTCTATACACTAACAACAAACTATCTAAAGAAGAAATAAAGCAAAACGTCTTATTTATGGTAGCATAAAAAAGCAGAGCCCTTGATCTCTAGAGTTGTCAAGATTAAATCCACCTTTCTTGAAGTTCAACCAAAAATTATTTTGAAAAAAATATATTGTTTAAGAGGCCCCGGTGAGGCACCATAAAATAGCGTGTGCGTTTTCACCACTTCTACACAATCATGAATATATTTATTTCATATTTCCATGTTCCCTTGAAAAATATTTTCCAAACATGGCGTGAGACCTCAAAGGAACCATTTGCTGGAAGCTCGATTCCAAACTACAGTTATGTGGCTATGTGTGTACTTTTACACTGTTAGCAAGTAGCCCTTTGCTACTACGAAGAAAGATTTACTGGAGCAATAGTAAGTAGCGGTTGTGCACATTATTTTCAATCAGCAATTTTTCTTGAATAACTCTCACCGGACAGGCCATGATGCACAGCCACTTTGATAGATTCTTTTATGAAGACAAAGAACAGCTATTCTTCCAGGCAGAACAGCTAAAGGAGAATGTGTAACTGTAGTAAGTCCAGAGGGACCGGGATGGGGGGTTAGGGGTATTTACAGTGACTCAAGTGTGGCGGAAATTGTCAGGTCATAGCATTAGTGTATGAATATAAATAATTGAGCATGATTTTATGGTCCACTACAACACAATAAAGTAACTAAAATGAGTATGCTGTCGACATGAGAGCAGTGTAATTAAATAAATAAGATTAATTTGACACAAGAAGCCTTTAAACCTGTTTTATCAAGCACATGACATAGATATATATTTCACTGCAGGAAGCAAATAAAATAGCACTTGTTGACCAAGAAATTGCTACTGGTTATGTGTCATTCAGGAAGTAAATTATAAATAAATGAATCTGTCTTTTTTTTTTTTAAAGCCTGATAAATTTAGAATTTTCAAAAGTGCAGGCTCGGGTTTACAATAAATATATCTCCAAAAACAATGACGAAGCTTTTTGATACTAGAGGCTTCTGTTAAATTTAAATAGCACTTTACCCAGAGTATGTAGCCGAGGGCTAAGCCTAGAATGTGAGTTCTTCCTAGCAATACCTGCTAGTTTATTCCTTATTTGCTCTCTCTAAAGAATATTGACATATAGTATTTGTTTTAATCTTTCAATCTATAAAATATTTATTTCCTTTATCAAGTCATGCATTATTAATTACTTCTATCACAAAATCGGCTGCACTTGTAATACAACATTAATAGCCAATCCATTTATGTAGCAAGGATGGATAATTATGTTAAAGTTATCTCCCATATATTTGTTAGACAGATCCTTGACTTTACATTTTTCAGAAACAAACAATCCCCAAACAAATATGCACCTTCCGCTTTCCTGGGTTAAAGTTGAACTTTGTCTCTAAACACTCCTCCTTCAGTGAAGGAATGGACCACTTTGGAGACTTATCTAAGCAGCCAGCATAATTCTCAGCAAAGCTTTAACTGCTGCCCCTGAAACACAGATGTATTGTGATGGCTGAACCTGGCCCTTAGCCACATAAAACATTCAGGAGTAGAGTAGCTGTTTCCCCTGAAGGAGTGGTGTTTCAAAGATCACTCATTCAGCCCTGACCCGTTTGGCTCAGTGGATAGAGCGTCAGCCTGCGGGCTCAAGGGTCCCAGGTTTGGTTCCAGTCAAGGGCATGTACCTTGGGTTGCGGGCTCACCCCTGTGGGGAGTGTGCTAGAGGCAGTTGATTGGTGTTTCTCTCTCACTGATGTTTCCAGCTCTCTAGCCCTCTCTCTTCTTTTCTGTGAAAGATCAATAAAATATATTTAAAAAAACAAAGATCACTCATTCAAGGAAAATCAAGGCACCAGGCTTTCCTCTGGGGATAGGAAGGGCTTATTTCTTCTTTTGAGTCCAGGGATGGAGCCTGCATTGCAGAGGGGGACAAAACAGTTGAAGTGGATTCCAGAAAAGTGAAAGCTGACCCTTGAAACATGGGGGCAGCTGGAGAGAACGGATGGAACAGTGGAGACACGGCTGTCAGAAAAGCTGGTGGAGAAGGAACAGTGAAACCTGGTAACCAGTGTGCAGTGTGTATGTGTGTGTGTGTGGGGGGGGCTTTCATTTATATTTTTGCATTTTAATTTCCTCGTAAGATTCCCAGTTTTTCAGAAAGTTATTTTTTGTTTTGTCTTGTTTTTCCTGTAGTCTCATTCTGGTTTTCCTTTAGTCAATGTCGTGTATACGTGTGCAGGAGTGTGGAGGAGGAGGGTCAAGGTAGGACGTTGCTTGTCATATATAATGATGTGTGAACATTGCTTGGGGAGATGGTTTTTGGAGCAGTAAAAAGTAGTCATCAGAGAAGCTCAGAGTAGGAGTGTCAAGCAAGAAATGACAAACAGCTACTTAGCTGAACTTGTTCCAGATAGAATCATTCCTGGGAATACACGTAACTACCCAGGCTAAGACTCTCTAAAAACCAGAGCCTTAGAGCCATCACATGGAGTGAAAACACAAGCTATGCTTTATATTATCCAGTGTATAAAAAAAAGGGTGACCCCAGAAGGCATGAGAATGAGGCATTCACTTCTTGTTTTTGAGACGGTACAGTTAGAGAGAAGAAAATAAACTCCAGGCAAGCTCTTTGCTCCCAGAGTCCTCCTTCTACTTGCCAATTATTTCCAAGAGATGTAAGCAAAGTGGACGCTCTGTTCTTGCTGAACTTATTCTGTCATAGAAAATGGAAAGAGAGAATCTTGACAAACATAAAGGACAGATCCAGAGCTTTAGATTGCAATTTCTTCCAGGGTTCCTCTGGAACACTGCCCTTTGCTTTGCAATGTGTTTGTTTTATCTTCCTTGAATTCAAGCCACTGATAAAACTATTGCCCTGGACACACACTGAAGAGGCTGTCAGGTCAGCAAACATCATCAACTATAGGTAAGGGATCTATCTCTAGTTTAGACAAAACAGTTATAACTCTATTGTCATCTGTGTGTGTGTGTGTGTGTGTGTGTGTGTGTTAATCTTCACTAGAGGATATTTTTTATTTTTTAGGGAGAGTGGAAGAGAGAGGGAAAGACAGAGAAAAATGGATGAGAGAGAAACACATAGATTGGTTACTCCTGCAAGAATCCAGACCAGGGCCTGGGCCAGGGAGGAGCCTGCAGCCAAGGTATGTGCCTAACTGGAATCGAACCAGAGACCCTTGGTCTGCAGGCTGATGCTTTATCCACTGAGCCAAACCAGCTAGGCCTGTCATCTGTGTTTTAATCATTTCATTGGCTAGTAGTGTTTCATAAGTTATATTTTTTATCAAAGTTCATTTATTTCTATCTTTTTCATAAGGCACATAGAGTCTTCCTTTAGACTAAAACAAAACACCTGGAATTAGCACATTATACACACACATATACACCCATGGAAAGACATATGCACAAGCTCATGCGTACAAAAAGCACATGATATGCACATTATTTAGGGATCTGCTTGAGTTTCTTTATTTTAATATTTATATTTTAATTCCTGCTCATAATACTTAGCCCCCTCTCTAATGCTTTCAATGACCTCAGACCTTGTAAGATAATTCTGCGGCCCTTCAGGACCTACCCTTAACAGTGCCTCCTGGTCACTTAAGCAATTACTGATTGGACATATGTTGGGCTTGCTAAGAAGAGAGAGGGATTATCAGCTGGGGAAACGGCAAGATGTGGCTAATATATACCTTTAAGAAACAGAAGAGTGTTTATGAAACTGAATTCTGTGTATGAGATAAGTGGGGTGCAACACAAAGTTAATGACGAATAGCATATGCCTTTATTGGCAAGTCTATTGCATTGAACTCTTTCAATCCTCCAAGAGGGTGTGAATCATATTTACCGGGATCAACACGTATTCTAGAAATAGGTTTGTCTTTTCTACCTATAAGGCTTTTATACAAATATTTGAGAAATTACAGAGTATTTGATCAACAACACAGGATGCTACATAAACACTGAGACTATGAGATCCATTCAAAAGTAACGGGAAGGGTGGGAAGTTGAGTAGGTGAATAACTATGGAATGCTTGGTCCTATCACATTCCACACCACTCAACAGCCAACTGTCTGTTAGAACTTTAGAATGATCTTTTGTAAATGACTCTGATACGCCAGCTGAAGAACTTTAACTTGTGAGTACTGGGCATCTTCCAGGATAAAATATGCACCCTAATCATGGACCAATATACATGGCTGTGTTCTTAATAGGTAGGTTTATAAATAGGAAGACAGAGGGAGGGGAAAATAACCACTTAACATTGCTCTAAGGGGCACATATGAGTAATTTGTTCTCTTTTGCGTATCCATATTGTCCGGTCCCAAAAGGGAGAATGTGGCTTGGGTTACCCTCAGTGATGTGGGCTTGGGTTATCCCACCAGGAAAGCCAACTAGGTGAGCAGAGATGCTAACCCATTACAAGGGAAAACATGACGTTGCGTGACAAGTATCAGAAATGGCCTCAAGATCAAATGCAACAGTATGAATTTTAGTTATTTCCACTAAACAGAAAAGTGAAACTAGATGATGACTAGATTAGGCAAATTTATTAAAAGATAAAGTGGATTTAAGTGGTACAAGGGTTTACTATAATGGATACTCTGGTTCTCTGCCCACATACCCTTTTTCATGGCGAATGTATCCATACCCTAGCTGTTAAGAAGATGGTCTGCTGAAAACTACCAGCTGCATTTGTCATTGTAATTACTCTCAGCCATAGGAATCTGACTTAACCAGAATTACATCCCCTTCTCAGTGTTCCGCAGTCGCTGTCTGGCTGATGGGGTGCCACAAGGCAACAATTGTTTTGCTTCAGCTTAGGATAAATCTGAAGGACCTTGGAAACGCCCAAACTCCCTGCAAGTATGATTTTCCAACTTCTATTAAAGCATAGATTTCGAACTCAGTTGCACTGTTAATTTAGTTTCAAATTTACTCCCCAAAATTCCTGTTGATAAAATAGATTTTTATTTAGTTGTCTTTTTTTAAAGTTATTTATAAATAAGTTGAAGACCCCATAACAGCTCCATAAAATATAGTTTTAATGAGGTCTTTGGAAAACATAGAAGATCAACATAAAATTTCTATACAATTTTAACGAAGTTACGTTTCTGTGCTTTTTTCTTTAGTAATTACATTTTTAATAAATATTAACAAAACTAAAGACCTGACGCACGAAGATTTGTGCAAGAACGGGCCTTCCTTCCCCTGACTGCTGGCACCGCCTTTGCTCTGGCCAGAGCCGCCTTTCCACCTTCCCACACTGCTCAGAAGCCTGGAGTGGCTGGGACAGTGTGGAACAATGCAAGCGTCCCATCCCACCCCTGGCCGCTTGGGGCCTGCATATGCAAATTAACCTGCCATCTTTGTTGGGTTAATTTGTATACCCACTTCTAATTGGCTGGTGGATGTCTTTTTTTTTTTCCCAGTCCCTCTCTCTTCACTGGATGACTTTTCTTGCTGCTGGCCTTGTCTTTGTTTTGTCATGTTGTGGTTGATTACTGTCTTGAACCTCAGATCCTCCACTTAGAGCCTTTGAACCTGCTTATTCCTTTCCTAGTTTTTTGTTTGGCCCCTTCTTCCCTTGATCTTTGGTTTTATTTGCTCCCTCATGCTGTTTTTGTTCGGAAAGAGATTTATTCAGCACTTGTGTGATTATAGAATCTCCTCCCCAACCAGAAACATGTTTTTAAACTTGTTAAATAAGATTGCAGACTTTTCCATGATAATCTAACTCACTTTGGATCTCTGTATTTTTTTTTTGTTTTATTACTTTAAGTATTACAAAGAGGGTTAAATAAGTCTCCATTTTTTCCCTTGACCTTTCCCCCTTCACCCCTACCCCCCAGTGTCTTGTGTCCATTGATAACTCCCTCCCAACCCTTCCTGGCCTTTCTGCTATAGTTTGATAGTCTGTTCGATGCTGCTCTGCCTCTGTATCTATTTTTGTTTATCAGTTTATAATGGTCTTTATTATCCATAAATAAGTGAGGTCATGTGGTATTTTTCTTTCATTGACTAGCTTATTTCACTTAGCATAATGCTCTCCAGCTCCATCCATGCTGCTGCAAATGGTGGGAATTCCTTCTTTTTTACAGCAGCATAGTATTCCATTGTGTAGATGTACCACAGTTTTCTAATCCATTCATCTGCTGATGGGCACTTAGGCTGTTCCCAGATCTTAGCTATGGTAAATTGTGCTGCTATGAACATAGGGATGCATATGTCCTTTCTGATTGGTGTTTCTGGTTTCTTGAGATATATTCCTAGAAGTGGGATCACAGGGTCAAATGGGAGTTCCATTTTTAACTTTTTGAGGAAACTCTGTACTGTCCTCCATAGTGGCTGTTCCAATCTGCATTCCCATCAGCAGTGCAGTAGAGATCCTTTTTCTCCGCATCCTCTCCAGCACTTGTCGTTTGTTGATTTGTTGATGACAGCCATTCTGACGGGTGCGAGATGATACTTCATTATTGTTTTGATTTGCATCTCTCAGATGAGTAGTGACTTTGAGCATGTTTTCATATGTCTCTTGGCTTTCTGAATGTCCTCTTTGAAAAGTGTCTATTTAGGTCCTTTGCCCATTTTTTGATTGGATTGTTTATCTTCCTTTTGTTAAGTTGTATGAGGGCTGGTGGATGTCTTAAAGGTACAGTCAATTTGCATCTTTCTTTTTTATTAATATAGATGGCCCTTTCATACTAAAATGTATGAAAAACCACTTCTTTAGCTGCTTAACTACAAGTGTAGGAAAGAAAAATAAAAGTCTAAAACCATCTTAAAGATATACTTTAAATGATTATTTAAAATTCTTTTAATCAGAGTTGTCAAATAAATGCATCATATATTTTAATCTTAGCACCATCCTTCTAATATTTTTTATTTTACTTGGAAAAAATAAAAAGAGGCAGAAAATGAGTTTCTTTGTACTGAAATGAAAACTTCAAAGGTGTTATTGATCTTTTCACATCAAATCAAAACTACATTGATTGTGGACCAGACAAACTATTGGCAATCAAGTGTAAATTCAGAGTAATTTTAGATGTTAGTTGGTCTAAGTCAGCAAATGGACAGTTGGGTTTTCTTTTAATATAGCAATTCCAAAAGACATTGTGTATATAAATGTAGCTTAGCCCAAGGAGCATACTCTGAATCCAGAGTGTCAATACCAGAGACTAAACCCTTGTCAGACACTTGCTTTGGGTAAGAGGAATTTGTAGTCCCTTCGCAGAGTTGATTCTTCAGTCACTGCTATGAACTCCAGAATTTCCAGTTTATTAGATACACCAGACATAATCTCCCTTTTAGGAGAATGATTACAGATATAACACTCTAGAAAGCTCCTAATTTTTCAAGTACCAATACTTGTTACTCTGTAAAATATAATTCACTATTTGCTGAGAATTTTATATATGAAATTATATCTAATCTAATAAAAGAGTAATATGCAAATTGACCCTCACTTCGAGACACTTAAGCCACCCCATCAGCCAAGCTACACCCTCCAGCCAATCAGAGTGGCTATATGCAAATTAACCCAGCCAAGATGGTGGCTGGCAGGCACAGAGCTGAAATAAGCAGGAGGTTTCTATTAGGCCAGCTGGGCCTCTGCTCAAAGCAACAGTGTTTCAATTATAGAAGATAAATAAACCCCAGAAACCTGATTCCAGCCAGCCTTGCTGGGACACTGGGTCAATGGGAACTGTGGGCAGCCCGAGCTGGAATAAGCAGAAGGCTTGCCCCAGTGATGGAAGAAGCTAAGGTTCCTATCTGCCTAGGCCAGCTGTGGCCTCCATTCACCACAACAAAGTTTCAATTATAGAAGATAAATAAACCCCAGAGACTTGCTTCCAGCCTTGGGCTCAAGGAAGTGCTGGGAGCCTCGGTTGTCAGGGGCAACCAGACCTGGGCTTTGGTTAAAGCAACAAAGTTTCAACTTTAGAAGTTAAATAAATCCCAGCCAGCCTCACTGCAAACAGCCATTAGCCTCTCACCCAGGCTGGCCAGGCATGCCAGCAAGTGGACATCCCCCAAGGGGTCCCAGACTGTGAGAGGGCACAGGCCAGGCTGAGGGACCCCCTGAGTGCACAAATTTTTGTGCACCAGGCCATATGTATATATCTATATCTATATCTATATCTATATCTATATCTATATCTATATCTAGATATAGATATAGATATAGATATAGATATAGATATCTATATATATATATAGATATATATATATTCCTGTGATGTCAAGAAATTGTAACACAAAAGACTCATTATTTGAAAGAAAAATATCTATGATTATCTTATAAAATATGCTGAATTTAATTAATGCTCACATATCAAGTCAAAAGACCAATTATCACTGTTATTATTATATGAGTATTATACACTACTAGTATATAGTTAATGCTGTGTGTACACTATATCATTGAATATCCAGAGTAGTAAAATATATGCAAATGTATACATATATATATACTCATGCATATATTTATATACATATGTGCATACTTTCTGCTTCAACCATTACTCATTTTTATTCATTCAAAAAATATTTATGAAACTACTAACGTAGGCCAGACACTGAGGACATCACATTGGCAAGAAATCCAGGGTCCTTGCCCTCATAAAATAGTTTTTTAAGGATAATAAAAGTTAATATTAATGGAATGAATATAGGCTTGAAATCCCTATGAAAAAGTGATTCTTCATCTTTAATAAACTACACAAAAAGAACTAATAGTTAAAATATATTCACAAAAAAAACACAACATGGTGGTTCTATTAGAGACATCTTATAATCAGTTCAGCCCAATGAGAAATGGCCCATCAATCAATCACCCAGACATTTAATTAAAATACATAGTGAAAAATCTATCAAAACAAGGATCTGAAATCAATTGCGCGTGGATTATCTGAACACCCACCAAAGGTACACAAGGTTTGAGTGCTGAGTTGTCTCCTTGTGAGATTAAAGGTGAGGTTACTTTGTTCCTATGAACTAGATTGCCCCAAGTTATTCAGAATGGAGTTTGTATCAATCAATCTATATTCTAGGAAGCATTTCTTCTCAAAGTTCACAAATTGAAGTATGGAAAGGAGAAAACAGTATAATGCATTTTACTTTTAAAAATTTCTGCAGAAGCTTGTTATAAATAGAAAATATTAGCCAAAATTACCAAATGTCAGTTATAGAGCAAATGAGAGACAGGATCAAATAAATTCTGGCATATTCACTGAACCCACATATAGGTAATAAAGTGTGTGCTTCCTTATCAGAGTTTCTAACAGTCTTACAAGCTTTGTTACAAGCTACACAGCTGTCAAAACAGCAATAATTTTTGCCACTGTTTTCTAGCTTACTAAACAATAATTAAGGTCTTTTTTTCCAGTTAAGTACTACTTTGTTATCAATTTGTCAATAAGGCCTACAAACATTTTTAAACAACTGACTGAATATCACTCGATATCTTAACTTCATGATAGATCACTTAATTAGGGACATTTTACATAATCTAAAATCAATTATTCTCCATTTGGGGAATGGCTACACATTGGAGGTAGGGATAGATTTAAATTTTAAAATATAAGTGGAAAATAAAGTGGCTTCCCTCGTTAAACAGTTCAGTCACACCTTTTGAAAAATATATACATAGCTTACTTTTATTTTTTATTTTCTAGCTTACTTTTACAATATTCTCATGGTGTACAATATTACCTCGCAAATGATTGTCTTGTAAATCCAATCGTGGGATCAGAGATGGAAATGTAAATGACCTTCAGTTATTCCTTTCTGTAGAAATATGGTGGTCAAGTGCATTTCTGAATTTGGGTCACTATTTTAAGGCCTGTTTACCACCACCACATTTCCTGGAATTCCAATCAGACCCCCTCATTAAAAGCTTACTATCACCCTTTATTGCTTTAGAGTTTTATGGAAAGCACCGCTGTTATCCACTCTGAATTTAAGTGAACAAATAACTTATGCCTTCAAATGGGCATTAATGTCAGCTTAATGTCATTTCTGTTGGGTTTAGATACTTATCTCCCAAATCTCATTCACCATATAGTTCCCAAAGGATCTTTGAACAAAAATATATTAACATAGCATTGATGATCAGCTTCCTTCACTGTTAGATGGTCATTCAAAAACCATGGTTCTATTAGTGCATGACCCAGCAGATCCCAGAATAATTAAAGACCTTATTCTAAGCGTTAACCTTCTGCAACTTATTTTGGTAGGAACTTCCCTCCATGTGTTCTCCAGTGGAGAGAACTCTTTTTGTTTATCCCACAGGAATAGCTTTAAAACACTGTATGCTATTTTGTACTCAACATGCCAGAATAGTGTTTCTTAATTTGTGTTCTCAGATTTGTGTACCAGTAAGGAAGTAGACCGGTAGAGAACACTTGGATGTAAAGGAGCCACCCAAGATTAGTGCCACACAAGAAACCAGGTATACCAATCCACAGAGAGCATGTCGCAGCTGAGTCTTGGATCTTAACAAAATGCCCAGCAGCCATATTTTGGCTTTGCAACCATTGATTTTAGATTTTACATGCATCAGATTGAGATAGCACATTCTCTGTATTTATTCTGAATAACTCTTGGGAGGCCAGAGTTTAGATTTTGTATCCTGACATGGAAAGCACCCATCTGGTTTCTCATGGTGGCCTATTGCAGGCACTTCTTGGCTACTCCTTAAACAAGCAGTTTCCCAGTTGGCAACTCCAATTTCTCTGGCTCTATAATAATGAAGCCAGCTCCTCTGAGCTAACCACACCCTTAAGATGTCATAATTGTTTACTTATCAGACAGTCTCCTCTCTCAGAACTCCTGAAGAGTTCAGATCATCTACTTGCTGCCTTTGAACTTCTGAAATAGAGCAAGAGGTGTGGGAATGAGTAAGCAGAGTTAATTTTGAATTCTTCACTGATGATTCTATTTTAGTCTAAGACATGACCTCTTGAAGAAGTTTAAGGTCATTGTTTTTAATGTATAGATGTATTTTATCTAATCTAATAGAAGAGTAATATGCAAATTGACCCTCACTCTGAGACACCTAAGCCAGGCCCACCAGCCATTCAGAGCGGCTCTATGCAAATTAACCCAGCGAAGATGGCGACTGGCAGCCACACAGCTGGAACAAGTAGGAGACTTGCCCTGGCAATGCAGGAAGCTAAGGTTCCTGTCTGCTTAGGCCAGCTGTGGCAACAAATTTCCACAACAAAGTTTCAATTATAGAAGATAAATAAACCCTAGAGACTTGCCTCCAGCCTTGGGCTCAAGGAAGTGCTGGGAGCCTGGGTTGTCAGGGGCAACCGACCTGGGCTCTGGTTAAAGCAACAAAGTTTCAACTTTAGAAGTTAAATAAATCCCAGCCAGCCTCGCTGCAAACAGCCATCAGCGCCTCACCCAGGCTGGCCAGGCACGCCGAGGGGACATACCCTGAGGAGTCCCAGACTGTGAGAGGGCACAGGCCGGGCTGAGGGACACCCCCCCAACCCGAGTGCACAAATTTTTGTGCACTGGGCCCCCAGTAGATATATTAAATGTACAAGTTTAAGAAAATAATATGCTCCCCAAGTATCTCCAAGCCACCTGGGGAGGTAGGTGGACATACCCTTGGACATCCCCCGAGGGGTCCCAGACTGTGAGAGGGCACAGGCCAGGCTGAGGGACACCCCCCCAACCCAAGTGCACAAATTTTTGTGCACTGGGCCCCCAGTAGATATATTAAATGTACAAGTTTAAGAAAACAATATGTTCCCCAAGTATCTCCAAGCCACCTGGGGAGGTAGGTGGACATACCCTTGAGGTGAAATTTTCATCTGCATTTTCACCATCAGACTTTCTTATAGAAATAATTCATTGGATGCATTATTTTTATTACTCAGAGATCTAGGGGCCTGCAGTGAGTGCAGGCAGCTAAAGGCCTCCTCAGACCTAAGCAGAGCCATTTATGAACAGCCTGATTTTGGATAACTTATTTACCCTTTCTATGCATCAGAATCTCTAATGGCAAAATAGGAATTATAAGAATGATCTCACAGATGACTTAATAGATATAAAAAATTTCAAACTAGACCATACTAAGAATGATTACATAAATACAATAAAATAAACTAATTATTTTTTAAAAATAACATTTCAAACAAGACCAGGCTAAGAATGACTACATAAATATTAGATATTCTTGGCTCAGTGCTTTACTCTTTTCAAAGCCCCTTGCACCTAGCCTCCATTTTTTCTTATTTATTCTTTGATCTTATTTCTTGACAGGTCCCATTCTAGATGCTAACTCTGGAATCCCAGTTCTTGATTTCAAAAAGCCTTTCTTACAGGCATCTTAGGAAATGTCTAGACATCAAGAAGATCTGATCATAGTTGCTGAAACAGTCAGGTCCAATGAGTCAGCGAATGCTGCATTTTAAAGTGTGTAAATGTTTAAAAGTGGGAAGTAAGAATTTGAATGAGCTTTCCATTTACCGTTGTTTCGAACTTATAGAGAAATTAAATGCATTCATTCTGTGCCTTGTCAAAGACAGGGTTCTCATAGAAACACAAAACCTTTTCACAACCTAATGACAGATGCTAAAGCTTGATTTCATCATTTCACCACAGAGGAGATAGAAATTCCCTCATGATCCACTGTTATTTGAAATTCTAGCTGATTCAGTTCAGTGTTGCTATGATGAAACAAGAGTGACTTTCCTGAAATTAAATGTTATGAGAATTTCTATGTGTTATTATATTCTGTTTCTGGTCTAATAAAGTTCTTCCATATAAAAACATTGATATTTCATTAGGTCACAAGGACTACAGTTAGTATATGAGTGTTTATTCTTCACAGCACTTCTAATTTAATATACAAAGATGCAGAAAGCAGAAGGGGATACTTCAGGGAGAAAACATATGCACTGAAAATAAATTTTGAGTTACTCTACAATGAAACATAGAGTACCCATACTCACAGTGGAGGTAATGAAAAAAACCCCACAAACACACACAAAATAAAAGGCAATTGAAGAGAAGTGGGCAGTGATACTGGGAACACTTAGCTATAGGTAGTACAGTGAATTATAAGGTTTATCTTACTATCCCTTCCATCACAACATATAGAAAAACACATCACTTGGATGGTATAAATTATCTGTCAATCAGAGAGAGAGTAGCTCGTTGAAAGAAGCACTTTCTTTTTATGGTTTTGTACCCTGAGTGAAGTTAGTGACCTGGAACATTGATCAAAATAACCAATATTACTGTCAATATAAAATTTGGTCCAAAAATCTCTGTGATTTTTTTCTGAATTTTATTTTAAAAATTTCAGGGTATAACTTTTATAAATTGTCCTTCAGTGAAATGCTGGGATAATAATGTTGTAATCAAGAGGCAGAATCATGAAAAATGCCCATTGTTTGGTACAGTTGTCAAATGACAAAGACATAGCATCATTCTGAGACAATTACTTTGAAACAGAATGTTGCTTCAGTTGGTGTTCTGGTGGAAGTAATTAGGACTGGAGTTGCCGGCTAGATGGACAGGAATTACCCATGGAGCAGTTCAGGAGGAATGTCTGAAGGGAAAGTCTTTTTTCAGAAAACAGTTGCTGAACTCACACACTTGCCTAATCTCTTAAAAGCAAAAAGAGCCCAGCAAGTGCGGCTCAATGGTTCAGCCTTGCCCTATGAACCAGGAGGTCACATTTCGGGGTTGTGGGCTCAATCCCCAGCATGGGGATGTTCAGTAGGCAGCTCATCAATGATTCTCTTTCATCGTCGATGTTTTTATCTCTCATTTATCTCCCTTCCTCTCTGAAATCAATAAAAATATCCTCTATAATAAAAGGCTAATATGCAAATTGACCTAAAGGAGGAAAGACAGGTCACTATGACATGCACTGACCACCAGGGGGCAGATGCTCAATGCAGGAGCTGCCCCGTGGTGATCAGTGCACTCCTACTGGGAAAGCAAAGCCAGCTCATGGCTGGCGAGCGCAGCGGTGGTGGGAGCCTCTCCAGCCTCCACCACAGTGTTAAGGATGTCTGACTGCCAGCTTAGACTTGCTCCTCATGGGGAGAGGGCCTAATCCACCAACTGGACATCCCCCGAGGGCTCTTGGGCAGTTGTGCACTGGGCCTCTAGTATTATTTTAAAAAGAGCAAAAAGAAAAGGCTGCAGCTTAGAACATATATGAATTTCTTGACATTTTGAAGAGTAATGAATATGTCTCAGTCACTGAAGGGAAAGAACATAACACTGAAGCAGCTTCTTGGTTCTTTATAAAAGGCTGGACCTTCCATGGTCAAGTCCAAGTCTGAAGTGCTTGGGTGTTGTGTCATTAGCAGTGGCCCTCCTAGAACGTGACTAACATTCGTTTTTATTAATTCCTGAAGACTGTGAGCAAACTGGGTTTCATTAGACACTGCACTTCCCTACTGTTGTGGCAATTAGTAAATTTACTTTGAGAAAACCTATTTATCTATTAGAAAATTTCTGTTAGGTAATAATTCCAATTGGTTAGCAGCTAAGGAAACTGTCTATTGGAAATACCCACTGAAACTGAATTCTGGTAGAATTAGACAATTAAAAAATTCTATAAAAATGTAAAAAAGATTGTAAATTATACTTCCAACACAATGACTGCTAGTCATCAGAAAATGGATTAGATTTTTTTCTTTGATGAAGTGACTCAGTGTTTTTATATATGCTGTGAATACAAACTTTGTGATATAAATAATTCAGAAAGTAGATTTTTTTTCAAAGAAGGAGGCATCATAGTGGAAGTAGTATTGGCAATATGTTCTACTTTTACAGATTGCTGTGTAGAACATGTTCAATCAAGTAATATTTTTATGACCTCTTTCTTAGTATCCATCAGTTTCAAGTAAATACTGGGACTCACTTTTATTTTTAGTTATTCTCAGTTCTACAGTCCTTGACTGAGATTCTGTTAATTGCTTTAAATTTGTGGTTTTTACTTTGAATAGTAATTATATGCTTCATATATTATAGCATTCAATTTTGTACTGTGGAAGACTTTAAAAGTTTTTTAATCCTTGAGATATGACACTGATCTTTGTGTTAAAATGTCTATCCCCGGTTGCACTGTGACATGATAAAAATAGTGGTACAAAAGCATTGCTGACCTACAGAGGTTGCACTCTCATGTTGTTATCTCTTTGTTTAGGAAAGAAGTTAAGTCAGTACAAAGTTTACAAGTCATTATTCTGATTATGGAAAAATATTTAATTTATTTCAAATTAAACATGTATAATGATAATCAGCATGTTAAGGTGATCATTAAAACAATAATTAAAATGCATTAAATTTTGTGTGACATGAGACATGTTTATTACTTAACTAGGGGCCCGGTGCACAAAAATTTGTGCACTCACGGGGTCTCTCATTCCGGCCTGTGCCCTCTTGCAGTCTGGGACCCCTCAGGGAATGTCCACTTGCTGGCATGCCTGGCCAGCCTGGGTGAGGGGCTGATGGCTGTTTGCAGGCTGCCCATAGCTCCCATTGACCCAAGATCCCAGCGAGGCTGGCTGGAAGCAGGTTCTGGGGTTTATTTATCTTTAATAATTGAAACTTTGTTGCCTTGAGTGAGGCCACAGCCTGCCTAGGCAGGCAGTTTCCTCCATCGCTGGCCTCCTGTTTGCTCTAGCTCCATGGCTGCTGGCCACCATCTTGGTTAGGTTGATTTGCATATCATCACTCTGATTGGCTGGTGGGCATAGCTTGGCTGGTGGGCGTGGCTTAGGTGTAACTGAGTGAGCGTTAATTTGCATATTATTCTTTTATTAGATTAGATATTAAGTGGGAAAAGAAGCATAAAATTACATTTTAACAACAGCTAATTCTAAGAATAGTCAGAATTTTTCTTTTCTGCCTTTTTTTTCTATATTTTCTGATTTTACTATTCTTGGCTTAGGGTTTACTATATTAAAATGATAACTTCATGTTTACTATATTAAAAATTTAACCATAAACGTAATTTTTAACTGTATTATACATTTACAAATATAGGCTTATATGCATCTTGGTCTTGCATGTATTCTCATATACTCTTTTAGGAATTGAGTTGTTTTCTACATATTTTTAAAAATAGTTTTATATGAGATTGACTGCAGAGTGGCTACATGCAGTTTAATATACTATTTTTGTTATAGGATCACCCTGGCTATGTCCCCCTTTTTAACCTCAGACCTACATTTACTCAGGGAAGCAAAAGGGAGGGAAGACTTTTGGTAATTGTTCAAAGGCACAGGATGTACCAGCAGAGGGCTTGTGAACAAATAAGATCCCTACATCAGTATTCATTTAAAGCATCTCATATAAAATGGTTTCTATAATTTAGAAGCCCATTTTTATACACTAATTTGCTTCGGAAGGTTGGAATCCACCTGATGGGAAGTCAATGGGAAATTGAAATGGGAAGTAAGAGGATGGGCAGAAGGGCAATAGTCAAGATGAGAAAGAAAACATGCCTCCTAAAATTGCAGACAGTTAGAAAGCTTAAGAAAGTCATTTAATTAGCAAATTAAATTCTGGATATAGACACAGAAAACATTTGTACTTTGGAATAGGTAGAAGAGACTTTCGATATTTAACCCACCCACACTACAGTGTTAAGCAATAATTGCTAGTTTTGATTCGTTTAATTATCAGTACCTCATGCATTAATATGATGACACCTGTCCAAATGTTTGTTTTCCAGATAAGACCTTCAAATACTAAAATATCTAACCCTTTAAGTGTGGATTTAAAGTATGGAAGAGATCACTTGGAGTGAATAAAGTGGAATCCAGGCCTATTTTTGTGGCTGAACTTTGAAAAGCTTTCTCCTTTCAATGAGAGAGATGGATATATTTCTGATATCCGTGGATCTACCATTTAAATGTGTTTTCTGAGGCATATTTTTAAAGATGATTTTTAGTGTCATGCACAGAGTGGAAAGTATTAGATCCATCCCCATTAACAGGGACCGCTTTGATGAGGAAGATGTTAACGATGAGGATTATGTTCAAACATATCACTTATGTATACAATTACCATTATAATATCTCTAAGGCATTTCCATACTTATTACAAACAGGCTTTCTTAATACTTTTAAATTGGCCTAGTTGGAGTTCTGGGGAAGGGAAGCATTTGCCCACGTGCTTGCTTCCAATTTGTCTGGCTCATCCCATCTTTCCAGAATTTGGTTTTTATAGGCATCACACAAAAATGTAAAGTAGTGCCCATAGTGCATTGTACTTTTTGCCTGCTAATGCACAATTCTAGAGAAAGTATAAATAAAAATTGATTGGAATGGCTTTACCTGCCATATGGAAGTCCAATATCAGGCTTCGATGAATAGCCTTCGACAGTTACAGCCTATAATACCTTGGCTCTGTATGATAATATTCTAAGGGCAAATGCAGTTCATAGTTTCTCTTTTTTTCCTTTTACTACATTAACCTATTGCAATTTTGATTTCAATTACCTTGTGATGCATATAAAAATAAATTACACAGAGAAAATATTACAGAGGTTTAACAAGTTAATGGTAAATTAAATGCACTCTCGTCTTCATTATGCAAATTTGCATCACTGTGGAACATTTAGCACTCTCTCCTGGATAGCACTCAACATTTCACATGCAGATAAGTCAACAGCTCTAGTGAACTTTTGCCTTACGCATGCATTAATATAAGAAATAAATGCTGAAGTTTTCCAATTGCTTTACCAGCCTACAGGTAAGGTAAACCCAGAGTCACTGCTTTATGTAGAACATCCATTTATTGTCATGTCGCTCAGGGTGTTCCTTCCGCAAAGGGTTATTGTGCTCAGTGGTGAGCAAAGAATTGCTAATTTTGATTTAAAATTTTAAAATGTAAATATATATATTTTTCTCATTAAATGACTATAAGATTATTTAGTAGAGATTTCTTGTCATAATTAATGGATATAATTTTCTTATCTTGTAATAGTTACCACTATTTTTTTTTAAATCCTGCCTATATTAAACAGAATGAATCAGTTTCTATTTACTAATATTTAATTGGGGGAGATGTGGATAAAAGGGTACAAAGTTACAGTTAGAAGATGAAATTGATTAAGGTATTACAGATGTGTCCTTATTCCCCTGTTGTTCTCTCCCCTCCACCCCCAGTTATGCCCTCACCCCCCTGGTGTCTGTGTACATTGGTTATGCTTATATGCATGTATACAAGTTCTTTGGTTGTTCTGATATGGAGGCAGCTCACACCTCTGCTATAATTTGAAAATTTTTTATTCTAAATTGCCTTAAAGCAGTTAACATTAAAAATTTCTGTATATTTTTAATAATTTCTTACACTTAAGTGAAAACTTTTTCCAAGGAAATTTAAACATCTTGTAAACATAATAGTAAAAATTTAGTTTATTCAGAGGCAAAAGTAAAATAGAAAGTACATTATTTCATAAATATATTAAAAATAAATTTAAAAAAAGAAGGGAGGAAAGTAAAGAAAGAACAAAAAGAAGGAATGGAGAAGGAGAGAGAGAGATAGAAACATCAATGATGAGAGGGAATCATTGATTGGCTGCCTTCTGCATGTCCCACATTGGGGACTGAGCCCAGAATGAAGGCATGTGCCCTTGACCAGAATCGAACCTGGAACATTTCCATCGGCAGGCTGCCACTCTATCCACTGAGTGAAACTGGCTAGGGCCATTTCTGTTCTCCTTTAGAGCTATACCAAATGAATCAAAGTTATATTTTACTAGAGGCCTGGTGCACAAAATTTGTGCACTGGGGGTGTTGTCCCTCAGCCCAGCCTGCACCCTCTCCAATCTGGGACCCTTCAGGGGATCAGCAGTCAGATATCCCTCTCACAATCTGGTACTGCTGGCTCCCAACCACTCCCCAGCCTACCTGCCTGGTTTCCTTAACTGCTTCTGCCTGCCAGCCTGATTACCCCATAACCACTTTCCTACCAGCCTGATTGATGCCTAACTGCTCTCCTGCCAGCCTGATCACTCCCAACTTCCCTTCCCTGCCGACCTGATCACTCCCAACTGCCCTCCCCTGCAGGTCTGGTCTCCCCCAACTGCCCTTCCCTGCTGCCATCTTTGACCACATGGGGGTGGCCATTATGTGCAAGGGTGTGATGATTAATTTGCATATTACTTCTTTATTATGTAGGATAGATCACTTTGAATTTTGAATACCTACCTGTATAACATTCTAATTGATAAGATGGGCAGGATAGAAGATAAGCATAAATATATGGATATGCAGCCAAAATATGTTTGAAGAATAAAATTTCTGTGTTTAAATTACACTAAAGAAAATGTGGTTCTTCAAAGTTCAAGCATAGTTTAAAAACAAATTTCCATAATTTATTATTAAATGACTAGAAAACTGGTGCATGAAATTCATGTACGGGTAAGGTCCCTAGGCCTGGCCAGTGATCAGAGTCAATCAGGACCTTCCTTCCTCTGGTTGCTGGCTGCTAGTTGGGGCCTTCCTTCATTCTATGCCGCCCCCTGGTGGTCAGCACACATCATAGTGTGTGGTCAAACTCCTGGTTGGTGGAATTCCTGAGGGGACAATTTACATATTAGCCTTTTCTTATATAGTATTGCCACAATTCTTATGAATTCCATAGTATGGGTTTCTATGTAATTATCCAAGAATAAATAAAATTAGCAGGGTTTTCATGAGCAACAAGCTAGAGTGTAAAGATGACAGTTTCTATGGAATTCTTAGCTACTATATATTGAGATTTTTGTATTTTAAAAGTGTAAGATAAACAAACTGAATCTATAGTATTGTGCTGTTGTGATTTTTCTTAAAGTGTCCCCTGATTCTAATTAACAGCTCTAAAGGTCTAAGAGTTTATCCCAGTTGCGAAATAACAAGTGAGCTTATTACAATTTCATGGGAATCCAACAGAGGTTTGGGGACACCTGGGTCAGAGACAAAAGGCTTTATTAGTCACAGAAAAGACAATAGCTGGAGTGTTAGCATAATCATGCTCAGTGGTGAGCAAAGAATTTCTATCATATCAGTTCCTGGAGCCTCACTCTCCACAGGGAAATTGCAGATTAGCATAGACACCACCCCACACAGTGGAAGCATTGTAGGAAAGGAACGTTTGCCTTGGGGAGTCTGCCACTTTACAGCCGTAGGCATAAGCTTTATTGAAGTAGGAGGTGTTAAGTACTTAATCCCTCAAGACTGGTCACTGCAAACACAACCTATGAAATGGCCCATGTAATGAATGCCCGGTGCCTTACCTTCTTGGTATACGCAGCATTTAATTCCCAAAGTTAATATAAAAACTTATAGACTGCTGTAAAATGTAAAGTATACAGCATAAAAAAATTATAGACTGTACTTCAAAATGGAAAGTATTTCTTTACGTGAAATTCTCTTTTGTTGTTTCTTCTGACATTTAAACAAAAAACTAGTTGGTGACCACTGTAAAAAAATAGGAAAAAAAGATAAACTTAGAAGGATCACATTCTCTAGAATCAGGCAAGCATTGGTGGAAACTTCTATGGATTGTGGGAGTCAATCTATAAGGAGAAAGCATACTATCCAAGAGTTTCAGCAGGAGTTCCAAACCATCATTCAGTCGTAAGCAGTCCAACTACCGTAGTTACAAGATTTCTGCGACAAGTTATTAAAACTCAGCAGTCAGATTTTTCAGATCTGTTGGCATCTAGAATTAAACTCGAGAGATCAGGAGGTAGCTTTTATTATACAAAATAGACACTAGAAATAAGGAATGTACTCAGTATTTTGAGAGGGTCTGGTAAAATACATAAATGACCTCAATGGGAATTAGGAACTATGGTCCATGAGCTTTCTACACTACACTTAAGAATAGGTAAAAGTCAGATCTACTAATAGGGTAGGAAAAATATGTGGGTAGAGACAGAACTAACACAGCAACAGTGAGTTCTAAATCACTTCCAAGCAATGATGAATCAGAGCACAAACCTGGAGCCCTGTGGTGCCAGCTTCCACCTAATCAAGGAGGTGAATGAGTCCAAGCATTGCTGAGAAAACGAAACTTTAGTTGCCCACGGCTTCTTGCCTCTGGCGTAGAATGGTCTGACTACTGGGGAAAGGCTAAATATACCAATATTAACAAACACATTCTTTCTTTGATTAAAGCACTTTTTTAAAAAAAGAAGCAAAGATAAATGGAATAGTCATAGATTTCCTAAGTAAGGGCCTGATTAAAGTTTGAATCATCAATAAATCAAGTAAAAATAATTTCATTTTTACCTTTTATTCTTTCTCTAAGAATTAATGATTTTTATTTATTCTTTTTGAAAGCCTATAGATCAGGACTATTCAATGACCTACTCAGGGACAAGAGAATAAATCAAAGATGTATTACAAAAGAGTCACTTTGTTTATAAATATTTATTTTTATCTACTCCCCCATGATTTCCAGGCCCTACTGAAAATATGTAAACTCTCATTTATTGAGAAAAGGGAATACTATTCCCTAAGATAAATATGAAAAAATCATAATTGTGAGATTTATTAAGCTATAATACCAGTAGTAATTCCTTTAGGGTTATCTTTTGTACATCAAAATCTGTGATTATTTGAACTATTATAAATAGGTTAATATAAATATAGGAATATTTTTAAATAGTACAATATGAAGAGCATCTCTTATCTCACTGTACATGAAATCGGTCTCATTTAGCTGCAAATGACAGAAAGCATAATTGAAACTGGCTGAAGCAAAATGAATTGTATTGATTCATGGAAGTGGGGTCTCGGATTTGCTTTCAGGTATGTCTGGATATAAAAGCTAAGGAGATGCAATCAGCATCCGTTTCTTTTCTGTCTCCTGCCTCAGCTCATCTCTATTCTCGTTATATAGATCTTTCTTTTGTGGTTACAAGATGGATGCCCAGCAATTGCCATGCAAGAAAATAAGTAGAACCCTGTTTTATGGCGGCTTCTGCATATGTCATGTGATCCACGTGTAGGTCATGTGCTCAGCCCTGAACCACAGTGGCTTTTGCCTGGATCTCCTCTTTAGCAATGTTCTGGAGGGAGGGATGGAGTCCCATCAGATTGCACGGATTGACAATGGAGGAGTTGGGATCAGATTCCGAATCAAAATCTGAGTTGTTACTCTAAGTGTGGTGACTGGATAATCAAAATGAAAGGTAACTACTTCACCTTCTTGTAATTTTTAAATAGTTTTCTGAGGACTGGACATAATCAATACTAACCACCAGCATATTAAACAAATTTATTCTAATATTTTCCTCTGAATGAGTCAAAGGATAAAATATGCTTTATTTCATTTTTGAAATAGGTTTCAGAATAAGTTTAAAAAGAAGACTGTAGTTTGCCCTAACCCATGTGGCTCAGTGGATAAAGCATCGGGCTGTGAATGGAAGGGTCCCAGGTTTGATTCTGGTCAAGGGCACATACCCGGGTTGCAAGCTTGATCCCCAGTAGGGAACAAGCAGGAGGCAGCCGAATAATTATTCTCTCTCATCATTGATGTTTCCATCTCTCTTTCCCTCTCCCGTCCTCTCTGAAATCAATAAAAATATATTTTAAAAAATAAAAAGAAGATTGTAGTTTAATTTAAATACATACCTTTTAATCATAGTTTATTATTTGTACAGCACATGTGTGAGAGCCCCTTACACGTCCAGCAGTGGTTCAGGGTTCGAGTTCTGAAGGAGGCCGTACACAAAATGAAGAGAGAGTAGAAGATGAAACAATTTGGAAACTGGGGGACCAGGCGTGGAGCCTACCTCTATTGAGTTAGACTGCCCTCTGGTGCCTGGGCCTCACCAGCCTTTTATTGAGTCTCTGAGAAAACAACCATATCCTTAGGCAGGAAATTCCAAGGAAGAATTTTACATGTAATTAACAGGTGGAGATTTGCTGTAATTAACAATGTTTCAACTTAAACAATGGGTGCATAGCTCTGACCTTTCAGAGCAACCAAGGTTGGTTGAAAACAATCAGTTTCCAGCACACATGATTACCTTAATCCATGCTGTGGAATTATAGTTAATTTTGAGGCTTTCTTCTCCAAAGTCCCAATGATATTATACATTGGTGTCATTGTCCTGTTTTTAAATATGGTGAGTGAAAAGAGAAGGAATGGAAACAGGTTTTCATAGATGCTTATTTGGGCTTCTAACACTCAGCCTGAGATTGCGCTCAGGCACGTACAAAGATATACCTGCCTTTTCCCATTAGAAAGCAAGTAACTCCTGTGGTTTAGAAATTGGCAGAGCAGAATGCTTAGGCATGTCAGCAATTATGTACAGCAAGCCCCTTAGCTCCCTGGCTTCTTGGACACTGAGAGCTATGACTCCAGTTTAACCCAATATTTAACTCACACATTCATAGTCATTCACAAGATGCTTTTCAAACAGAAGACCAACCACTGCTATGTCGTTTCTTCATTGACCTCCTTTTCCCCTATTTACACAGCTGAATTGAAGAACAGGTAGAAGGCAACTCCTGCTTGTGTGTACCTCTAAAACAATGCTGCTTCATCTCCAGTGTTATATTCCTGCAGAATGCTGACTATAATTTAACCTTTCTCCAATAGCAAAAACCTAACTTGCCTGGGGACACAAAACAATGAAATATAAGATGACACTGGATCATCATGGGAGCACTCATGACTCCACACACCTGAAAGTTCCTGCACGCACTTCCCTGTTTTATTTTTTGGTGTTAAGAGCTTTGGAGAAGTGAAGAAATTGGAGAGGTTGAAAAATATAAAAAACTGAGCGTCATTTACTTATTAGCTTAAGAAATAAACTTGGGGTTTCTGGGTGTTTTTTTTTCTTCATGATTTTCTAAAATAGATAGAAATAAATCAAAATTTGTGGGAGATAAGTAATTAAAAATAAACCCAAGTGAACATGAGTTTTGTTATGTATATAGGCATATATGAAGATTCAGAGTACAAAGATAAAGGGCTCCCATGTTCTTGTGATCCATTCTCATTACTTCATTAGTCCCTCCCTCCTTAAATTCCCTCCCCTTTACCTCTTATTCTCTCTCTCTCTCTAATAAAACATAAGCTGAAACCATATGTATATCCTGCTGAAGCATCTGGGTAAGGAAACCTGTAACGATTGAAACTATTATAATACTAATGGCCCGGTGCATGGAATTCATGCACATTAAAAGGGAATTAATTAGAGGAAATATTTTAATATTGCTTTTTGCCCTTTTTCTATAATAGAAGTGTCAGAGATGAAGGAAAATGCAAATGAAAATCTTCCTTCTGTCAGAGTCTGGGGCATACCACAGGACCAGAGTCAAGTCTCTGCCCACCCACATGTGCCTCAAAATCATGGGAGACCCAGAACTGGCCAACCCTCCCTCCATTGAGCTAAATCTAGACCTGGCTGGTCCCACCCCCATCAAGCCCTGCTGGGTTGGGGACTCAGTAACAGTTCGCCTGGCATGAAACCAAGACAGGGGGCATGGCCTGAGGTCCCATGTCAAGCCCCACCAAGTGAGAGGGCACAGCCTCAGGCCCCCTGCCCAGCCCCCCCACACAGCGTCAGGTCCCTGCTGATTGCTCTTTAAGGCTCATTACTGGAACTCTGCCTCTGCTGTGGGCACAGTCATCTTGTGTTACAGGATCCCCACTTCTGCTGTGGGTGCTTCCATCTTGTGTAACAAAATCCCTGCCTCCATTGTGGGTGTAGCCATCTTGTTATGATGTAACAGTCAATTTACATATTCCCTCTTTATTAGATACTAGGAGCCCGGTGCACAATACAATATATTGTGCACTCAGGGGGTCCCTCAGCCCGGCCTATGCCCTCTCACAGCCTGGGACCCCTCGGGAGATGTCCACCTGCTGCCATGCCTGGCCAACCTGGGTGAGGGGCTGATGGCAGTTTGCAGGCTGGGCAAGCCTACCCTGCCCACCCCACCACCTGTGCCACACCCACCTCCGTGGCTGCTGGCCTCCATCTTGGCTGAGTTAATTTGCATACAACCGCTCTGATTAGCTGGTGGGCGTGGCTTGGCTGGTGGGCGTGGCTTAGGCATCCCAGAGAAACAGTTAATTTCAATATTACTCTTTTATTAGAGTAGAAGATACAATTCACATGCCAGATCACTAAATTCTCAAACACACTGTATGATTTTTGGCTTTATCCCAATATCTTACATGAGAAAAGCCAAGCTCAGAGACTTTGTGTAAGTTGCCAAAGTCACACAGTTTGTGTAGAGAAGCCACAATTTAAACCAAGGTCACTTTAATTTGGTGTAAAATACAGGCCAGTGTTACATGGCACTAAAAATGCATGGGCAGCAGAAGAAATGATGGTTTCTATTTAACAGGATAATATGAAGACACCACCTCTTTTTTTATATCATTCTTCCAGGAGCCCCTAAGCTTTCTATTAAAACCTAACTTCCTTTTCATATAAATTTCACTTATTCTGAACAAATCACTTTAAAGGGTATAAGTGCACTGTATCTTTATTTGGTTTGATCCTTTCCTACTAATTTGCAATTGGACATGTGATTAAAGGAAAATAATATTTACTACAAAAAGTGGCTTTTTGGTGTGTACTTTAATGGTTTCACTATTTTCCTGGTTAAAATATATAATTACCCTTAATTTTGGCAATTGTGTATAATATAGCAAATACATAAGGGACAAAACAACTAGAAGAAGGATGATGACTTTTTAAAACAAGTTAAATTAATTATCATTATTAAAAACAAAAAATACAAACATTGTGTTGATTTGCAGCGTATTTGGGTTCTTAACTAATTTCTTATTACATTTAAACATGATGCTTCTACACAGATGACAATGCTAACGTGAATTAGGGACACACAAGACATTTCTCCTGATTAAAAGTGATCACTGAAATGGAAATATTTATTTTCATGCTCCAATATAAAGAAACATGCTAGATTTCTTAAAAAATGTCATTGACTATGTGACTTTAACATTAAAATGTTGAATTAGCTGGGAGTCCTGTTTGACGGGCAAATGGAACATTTTCAAAGAAATATTTTGAGAAAGGAGACTATTTGGAATTCAATGCAGTCTGAAGGTAAATACTGTTTCTCTGGAGAAAAGCTGCTGCAAGATAAAGGCAATCAGCTTGCACACCCGCCCCGCTGCCCACTTGTGGGGAGGCTGGGCAGTCATGACCACAGCATTCACTAGCACACACTTGTCTGGCTGTGTCTCCCTCCCAGGAGGCTTCTCCGCAGAACTCGGGGGGGGGGGGGGGAACAGAAGGTCTGTACTGCTCTTTTTAAATGCAATATTTTATTTTATTATAACCAGCTGTCACCACAAGGATCAAGGAGACCTGGGTCCTGCAAATCTGATAAGACTGCAAACACGTCTCAGAATTTGTCTTTGCGTTTCCCAGTTCTGTTGAATAAGCCGCAGAACATCCCGATTCTCCTGAAACATAAGTCTCGGGAAACACGCCCTTTGATTTCTATTTCTGAAATTACATTTCATTTTTATCCCTTAAATCAAGTACTGAGTTTCTTTCTGAAGTTCCCCCGGCATTGAGTATTCATGATATTCTCCCACAGCTACCTCCATGGTCTTTTGTTGATTCAAAGTAATTGCAGCCACAGCCTCGT
>PVJC01020844.1:0-28739 GCA_004026665.1 Murina feae
CAGGGGATCCTAGAAATCTCTCAGACTATATTTGTTTTCTAAAAGTTTTCAGTAGAAGTCAAATTCAGTTTTTTTTTAAATATTAGGTGATTCTGGAAAATTTGAAGCAAGAAAACATTGTAGAAGTGGATTTTTCACTTTTAAAAATATCAGGTAGCTTTGCTTTCCATAAAGTCATATTTCATTGTATATTTTCAGGATGTATGTTAATTTTAAAAGTGAGCATTTTACTTAATGATATTCAGCAGTCACTTTTATAAGAGCTAAGTAATAGCACATTTCTACTAAGAATGTCCCTGAGGATTTTCTTGTTTTTGGGTTTAGCAGAAGAGTAAGACAGCTTGATACCTAATGACCAAGAGGATTAATTTACATTATATTTAGAAACATAACCTCCCACATGCCCCTGCATCCCAGGGCTAGCGAACAGTTTTAGCTTTTGCAAAAACAGCTTTATTTTCTTTACCCAGTACCCACAAACCCTGCCTAGGTATTATTTTTGTTACGTTATATTTTGAACAATGCTAGAATTGAAAGAAAAACAAATTCTATTTTTTCTCATTTATGATGATAGCATGATCTGCCTTAATGTATTCATTAAACTATTCTTTTTATTCTTTTTATTTTCTCAAGAAAATAAATCAATAAAGTCTGGAAAGTGCAAGGAGGAACTCTTGATGTACTTGAATGTCAGCAAAACGAAAATATTTAATTAGAGCACGTAGTGAAGGAAAGTGACAGAGGTCATTTAAAAATAGATGGCTGCTGCAGTAATTCACACCCCAACACTATTTATCAGTCACAGGAGAGCATCAGAAAGTTCTTGTTGAAGCACTTGAATTTCCTGTCCTGATTCTTAAAGCTGCTTTGAAATTTGAGAGAGAGAAGCATTGCAGCTGCCGGCCAAAGAGCTACCCAGTAGCACATATGTACAAATTGGAGAACGGTGCTGGATTCTTACTGAAAAGGACACAGAGCCTGTTAGCTTCATAACTAACAGCAGCAACCAAAAAGGAGATGGTTGAGTGAATTTTGGACTCAGAGAATCAGAATCTTGATGATGGAAGGGATTTATTGAGATTATCTCAGATCTTAACTCAAATGCCTTCCAGGCAGATGCTATAAATGAGTGCCATGGGTCAGGTGGGGACAGTGGCCGATTGGACTGCACCTACCCACCCACAGGAAGAGGCTTCCATTCGGGGCGGCATCTTTTTACTCAAAGGGAATGCAGGCTATGCTGCACGTCCTCAGAGTTCTCAAGAGAACAGAAATCTGGATTTTAACGTGAAAGTTTCTTGGCCACTTTGGAGAACTGTCCAAATTGGCTATTTGGGAACTAAACAAAAGATCACCAGAGGGTTAAATTTAACCATTGGCGGTCTGGTTTAGACTATTTCAAAGTTCTTTCTTAGGGAACTGAGATGTGTTTTTCAGTAGCTTTGATTCCTTGGATGACAGGGCCATATTGAGCAAACGTAATCTTTACAGACACACACAGCGGTGTCTCAAATATTCTAAGTCAGTTATATTTCTTTACTAAATTGAAGGTCTAGAGAGTCCATCAAAGAAATAAATTATTAGTCTGCAGGGAATGAATGGTAATGTGTGTAGGCTGGCTCCTAATACTCACATCTTTATATCTGATTGCCAGCAATTACTTTAATAATGTGTTCTAGAATCCTGCCTTAAATCAAAGTCAAGATGACTGGAAAATCTGTCAATCTCTGGACTCCCCAGTGGAGAGTTCTAAAAGTCTGCCACCTGTGGGCCCCTTCCTGTCAAGCCCCTGAGCCCGTGGGAGTGTGGCTGGCAGGGCATCAGTAAGCAGGCTCCTAAAATAGTCTGTTGTGACCACACCTGGTGTTGAGAGAACTTGGAGGGAAGTTAGCCCCTTGGTGACTTCATGAGCTTCAGATATATCCTCTCTCGCTAATTCCCTCTGTGGCTGGTCTCTATTAGACTGGAAAGGCCACACTTAAAAACAAGCAGTACAGACTGCTAAGCTTGTGTTGGGCACAGTTGCAAGTGCTTTAGCTATGCATCCATATTAAATCATTAAATCTTCCCAATGACTCTCTGAGGTATTAGCCTTGCCTTTTACAGACAAGAAAACTGAGCATAAGAAACCTACCCACGACCACACAGTTCATCAGTGATAAAGCAGGGGTTCGTACCCAGGCATTTGGCTTCAGGGTGTGTTTCATCTTTCGATAGCTCAGCTTAGGTCACTGGATCTTCGCTAGCAGATTAAATTCCTTCACAGACTGCAACTGGACTGCAAAAAATATCCACTTTGCTAGATACTGTGATCAACTTTCTGCCCTGTGTCTGGCCTTTGGCTGACCTGACCTCCCTACGTGCTTCACACCACCTCTACGCCAGCCTGCAGAGACAGTGGCAGGCGCTCTTGGGTGTCCTTGCAATGGCCAGGAGAGTCTTGTTGCCTGTTGCTGGCCCGCTTTGCTCTCCTGTCTACACCCAGTGTAGAACTCTTGGCTCTGCAGTCACTGTCTCCTCGGTGTGTTTGGTGTGTTTACTTGGTCCCGTCTGCATTTGGTCCTTGACCTGGCTTGACTTTCTAGCATTTGAAGTCTCAGGCTGGCTTGGCTCTGCTGAACCCCAAGCCAATATGGGGTTGCATTGGGATTCAACAACTTGATGGGGGTGAGACTTTGAACAAGTTCAATATCTCTTCAAATTTACTCCTTAGCCAAATGGAGAGATCATACCTTACTTATTGATTTATGATCAACAGGTAAGATATATAAAATGTCTGGTACAGTGTCTAACACAAAAGTGTTTGAATGATACTTGTTATTATGGTAGTTATTAGGGAAGTAGGAACTAGGTAATTTCCAACCAGGTCTTTAAAATCTCAGCTAAGCCTTTGCCCTAAGCCTTAGATAGTTTCCCAGGAACAGATTGAAAGTGCTTGTTGCAACCTTTGAATAGCTGGCAACTCCAAATTTAAGTAACTGGGCTGTAAAATGTCTTTAGCCATGAGAGCTGTAGAAAAGAGGTAAATTTACCAAGAATCAGTCAGAATGATTGTTTATAATATACATGCAATGAAAGAAACATGTAAGATTTTATTTTGCATTAATTTATTTAATCTGACATTTTATAAAACAATTCTGACAGAATTATCTTTATCTGATTACTTTTCCCCAGCTTTGTGCTATAACTTATTTTCTGTTATGTACTATCTGTTGAGAGTTCAAAGGAACTTGACTTAAGAAGCAAACCAATTTATTTATTGTATTTTATTATCAAGGAGTATTTGAAAAATGTAGAAAGTTATAAAAAGGAAAATAAAGATTACCTATAGTTGCAAAAAACAGAAAGAAATACAGATTTTATATACATATTCTTTTTAAAAAAGCAGCATATAGTTTTATTATTTTATTTTATTTATTTTTATTATTGAAAGTATTACAGATGTCACCTTTGTTTTTTGTTGTTTTGTTTTTCCCATTTTCCCAATGACCCCCTCTACACTGCACCCACCCCTCCCAGGTCTTCATCACTCTATTATCTGTGTCCATGGGTTATGCATATATACGTACATGTTCTTTGGTAAATATTTTCTGGCCCATCCACCTCCACCTTCCCTCTGAGATTCTATAGTCTGTTCCATGCTTCTATTTCTCTGGATCTATTTTGTTCATCAGTTTATTTTGTTCATTAGATTCCACATTTGAGTGAGCTCATGTGATAATTGTCTTTCTCCGACTGGCTTATTTCACTTAGCATAATTCCAGATTCATCCATGCTGTTGCAAATGGTAAGAGTTCTTTCTTTTTTATAGCTGCATAGTATTCCATGGTGTAAATGTACCACAGCTTTTTTATCCACTCACCTGCTGATGGGCACTTGGGCTATTTCCAAATCTTAGCTATTGTAAATTTCTCTGCTATGAACGTAGGGGTGCATATATTCTTCCTGATTGTTATTTCTGGTTTCTTGGGATATATTCCTAGACGTGGATCACTGGGTCAAATGGGAGTTCCATTTTTAACTTTCTGAGGAAACTCCACTGTATTCCACAGTGACTGCACCAGTCTGCATTCCCACCAGCAGTGCACTAGAATTCCCTTTTTTCCACATCCTCTCCAGCACTTGTCATTGGTTGATTTGTTGATGATAGTCATTCTGGGAGGTGTGAGGTGACACCTCATTGTTGTTTTAATTTGCATGTCTCAGATGATTAGTGACTTTGAGCATCTATATATATATAAAAGCCTAAGCAACTGTTCAACTGTTGGACCTGTAGATATGACGTGTACTAACCACCAAGGGCAGATGCTCAATGCACAAGCATGGTAACATGGAACAGACTGATGAATCTCAAAATGAAGGGGGGAGGGCAGGAAGAGATTAACCAAAAGTCTTAGATGCATACCAGAAGCCTAGTGCACAGATTCGTTCACTAGTGGGGTCCCTCGGCCTGGCCTGCAGGGATCGGGCTGAAACCGACTCTCCGACATACCCTGAGGGGTCCCAGATTGCAAGGGGCCTCTAGTTTTTTCATACGTCTCAGCCTTCTGTATGTCCACTTTGGAGAAGTGTCTTTTTAGGTCTTTTGCCCATTTTTTAAATTGGATTGTTTATCTTCCTTTTGTTAGGTTGTATGAGTTCCTTATATTTTTTGAAAATTGATCCCTTATCAGGTGTATCATTGGCAAATATATTATTCCATGCAGTGGGTTCTCTTTCCATTTTGTTGCTGGTTTCTTTTGCTGTGCAGAAGCTTATTATTTTGTTGTAGTTCCATTTATTTTCTCCTTAATTTCCTTTGCTCTAGGAGATATATTAGTAAACATGTTTCTATAAATCATGTTTGAGATTTTGCTGCCTGTGATTTCTTCTAAGAGTTTTATGGTTTCCTTACTTAGATTTAAGTTTTTTACCTATTTTGAGTTTATTCTTGTGTATTGTGTATGTTGGTGGTTTAGTTTCATTTTTATTTGCATGTACCTGTCTAATTTTTCCAACACCATTTACTAAAAGATTGTCTTTACTCCATTGCATGCTCTTGCCTCCTTTGTCAAATATTAATTGAGCATAATGGCTTGGGTTGATTTCTGGGGTCTCTGTTCTGTTCCACTAATCTGTATGCCTGTTCTTGTGCTGTCACCAGGCTGTTTTGAGCACAGTGGCTTTGTAGTATTACTTGGTATCTGGTATTTTGATCCCTCCAACTTTGTTCTTTTTTTCTCAAGATTACTGCAACTATTCAAGGTCTTTTTTAGTTCTATATAAATTTTTGGGGTATTTGTCCTTGATCTGTGAATTATGCCATTGGTATTTTAATAGGGATTGCATTGAATATGTAGATTGCTTTGGGTAGTATGGACATTTTAATGATGTTAATTCTACCAATCCATGAACTTGGTATATTCTTCCACTTATTTATATCTTCCGCTATCTCTTTTTCCAAAGTGCTGTAGTTTGCCGAGTACAAGTCTTTTACCTCATTGGTTAAGTTAATTCCTAAGTATCTTACTTTTTTTGTTGTAATGGTAAATGGGATTGTTTAGTTTCTCTTTATGAGAGTTCATTATCTTATCTAATAAAAGTGTAATATTGAAATTGACCATTTCTTTGGGAAGCCTAAGCCACGCCCACCAGCCAATCAGAGTGGCTGTATGCAAATTAACCCAGCCAAAGTGGAGGCCGGCACTCACGGAGCTGAGTAAACAGGCAGCTTCCACTGCAGCAGGAGTAAAACTTTTTGCCGGCTGCTGGGTTTCTCCCGGCTCCAGGCAACAACATATTTGTAACATTGTCTCAATTATAGAAGCCTCAGAGTTGAAGCAGACAGGAGGCTTCATTACCTGCCTAGGCTCGGCTTAAAGGAACAGTGTATCAATTATAGAAGATAAATAAACACCAGGAACCTGCTTCCAGCCAGCCTGGCTGGGACATTGGGTCAATGGGAGCTATGGGCAGCCTGAAAGCCTGAAAATGCTCCTCAGCCCTTCACCCAGGCTGGCCACACCCCAATGGAGTGAGGGATCCCACTGGGGGGCCTGGCCAGCCTGCAGACAGCCATTAGCCCCTCACCCAGGCTGGCCAGGTACCTTAGTAGGGGCCTAAAATTTGAAGGGACTGTGGGCAGCCTGAAAACATCCCTCAGCTCCTCACCCAGGCTGGCCACACCTCAGTGGGGTGAGGGTCCACACTGGGGGGCTTGGCCAGCCTGAAAACAGCCATCAGCCCCTCACCCAGGCTGACCAGGCATGCCAGCAAGTGGACATCCCCAGAGGGGACCCAGAACTGCGAGAGGGCACAGGTCGGCCTAAGGGACCTCCCAAGTGCACAAATTTTTGTGCATTGGGCCCCTAGTTGACATATAAAATGCTACAGATTTCTGGGTATTAATTTTGAATCCTGCCAAATTTATTTATTAACTCTAGCAGTTTTTTAAAACAATATTTTTATTGATTTCAGAGAGGAATTGAGAGGGAGAGACAGACAGAAACATCAATGATGAGAGATAATTATCAATCATCTGCCTCCAGCACACTTTCTACTGGCGATCAAGCCCAGAATCCAGGCATGTACCCTGTCCAGGAATTGAACTGTGACCTCCTGCTTGATAGGTCAGTGTTCAACCATGGAGTTATACTGGCCTGGCTAACTCTAGTAGTTTTTTTTGATGGAGTATTTAGAGTTTTCTATGTACAATGCCATGTCATCTGTGACAGTTTTGCTTCCTCCTTTCCAAATTGGATGCCTTTTATTTTTTCTTCTTGTCTGATCACTATGGCTAGGACTTGCAGTTCTATTTTAAAAGGAGTGGTGAAAGTGGACATTCCTGTCTTATTCCTATTCTTCAGGGAAATAGTTTTAGTTTTTGCCCATTGAGTATGATGTTGGCTGTAGATTTGTCATATATGACTTTTATTATGTTGAGCTATTATCCCTTTATTTTCACTTTGCTGAGAGTTTTTATCAAAAAAGGGAGTTGCATTTTCTCTAATGATTTTTCTGTATCACCTGATATGATCATGTGACTTTTATTTTGCAATCTATTTATGTGATGTATCACATTTATTGATTTGCAAATATTGTACCAGCCTTGCATCCCTGGAATAAATCCCACTTGGTCATGGTGATTGATCTTTTTAATGTTTGCTGGATCCAATTGGCTAATATTTTGTTGAGGATTTTAGCATCTATGTTCATCAGGGTTCTTCATTTGTAATATTTTTTCTTTGTAGTGTCTTTTTTCTGGTTTTGGGATTAGGGCAGTGCTGGCCTCATAAAAAAGATCTTGGAAGTGTTCCTTCCTCTTGAATTATTTGGAATAGTTTGAGGAGTGTAAGTGTTAGTTCTTCTTTAAATGTTTGGTAAAACTTCCCTGTGAAGCTGTCTGGACCAGGGCTTTTGTTTGCTATGAAGCTGTTTTTTCCCCCTGCTTTAATTTCATCAATAGTTATCAGCCTATTCGGGTTTTCTGATTCTTCCTGATTGAATTTTGGAAGATTGTATTTTTCTAGAAATATGTCCATTTCATCCAGGTTGTCCAATTTGTTGGAATATAGTTGTTTGTAGTATTTCTTATGGTCCTTTCATTTCTGTGGGGTCAGTTGTTACTTAACCTCTTTCATTTCTGATTTTGTTTATTTGGGTCCTCTTTCTTTGTTTTTTGATGAGTCAGGCTAAAGGTTCATCAATCTTGTTTACCTTTTCAAAGAACCAGCTCTTGGTTTGATTGACCTTTTGTATTGTTGTTTTAGTCTCTGTATTATTTATTTCCACTCTGATCTTTATTGTGTCCTTCCTTCTATTACTCTGGGCTTTTCTTGTTCTTTCTAATTCTTTAAGTTGTAGGATTAGATAGCTTATTGAAAGTTTTTCTTGTTTTTTTTGAGGTAGGCCTCTAATGCTATGATCTTCCCTCTAGGACTGCTTTCTCTGTGTCCCATAGGTTTTTGGTTGTTGTGTGTTTATTTTCATTTGTTTCCAGGATGTTTTTTTATTTCTTCTTTGATCTCATTGATAACCCATTCATTTTTTTTGTTAATTTTCTATTTAGCCTCCATGTGTTTAAATGTTTTTGAGTGTTTTTATAGTAGTTGAATTTTAATTTCATGTCATTGTGATCTGAAGAAATGCTTGATATTATTTCAATCTTCTTGAATTTTTAGATATTTAGTTTATGTCTGTCTTTGAAAATATCCCATGTGTACTTAAGAAGAATATATTTTCTGTAGCTTTGGGATGAAATGCTCTGAAAATGTCAGTTAATTGCAACTGATCTAGTATGTCATTTAAATAGCTGTTCCCTTCTTTATTTTTTTGTGTAGAAGATCTATCCAGTGATGTCAATGGGGTGTTAAAGTCCCCTACTATGAATGTATTTCTGTTGCTCTCTCCCTTGATATCTTCCAGAAGTTTTTTCTATATATTTCGATGCTCCTATGTTGGGTGCACATATGTTTGCCAGAATTACATTCTCTTGTATTGATCCTATTAGTACTATGAAGTGGACTTTCTTATTTCTTATTATGGCCTTCACTTTGAAGTCTATTTTCTCAGATATGAGTATTGCTACCCCAGTTTTTCTTACATTTTTATTTGCCTGGGAAAGATTTTTCCATTTCTTCACTTTCATTCTGTGTTAGTCCTTTGTTCTGAGGTGGGTCTCTTGTAGATAGCATATATATGGGCCATGTTTTCTTAGCCATTCAGCTTCCTTATGTTTTTTGATTGGAGCATTTAAGCCATTTACATTTATGGTTATTATTGATAAGTACTTATTTATTGCCATTCTTATTCTTTATGCTTGTGTTCTCTTTCTCTCTATTTCTTCTTCTTATAACAGTCCTTTTTTGTGGTGCTTGTTTGGTGGTAATAAACTCTTTTAGCCTTTTCTTATTTTTGAATCTCTTTAGTTCACCTTCAATTTTGAATGATAGCCTTGCTGGGTAGAGTAATCTTGGATTCAGTACCTTGGTTTTCATTACTTTGTATATTTCATGCCATTTCCTTTTGGCCTAAAGTGTTTCTATTGAGAAGACAGTCCAATGGGAACTCCCTTGTAGGTAACTTTCTGTCTCTCTTGCAGCCTTTAAGATTATCTTTTCTTTAATGTTCCCTTTCTCAGATTCTGCTCCTTTTGGTATCCCATAATGTAAACATTGTTACGTTTCATGTTATCCCAAAGCTCCTAGGCTCTTCTACTTTAATTTTTTTTTCCATTTGCTGCTCTGAATGGGTGTTTTTTCTTACCTTGTCTTCTAATTCATTGATTCTGTTGATTCCATCCTCAGCTTCTTTTAGTCAACTGTTGAGTCCTTCCAGGGTATTCTTTACTTCAGCTATGTCATTCCTCATTTCTAATTGATTCTTATTTATTGTTTCAATTTCTCTTTGCATATTTGGTGTAGCTCTCATTAACCCATTATATGTCTCATTAAGTTGCTTGTAGTTCTCACTGATATTTGAGTACCCTTATAACTATTACTCTGAATTCTTTATCTGACAAATTATTTACTTATCTCCACTTCATTTAGTTATGGCAATTCCACCTTTTCTTCCATTTGAGGATTGTTTCTTTGTCTCCCCATTTTTTCCTCTTTTGTTTCTGTTTCTATGCATTAGATCAAGTTGATATGCCCTCCAGATTTTGTGGGGTTATCTTATGTATGAGGTATTTTATGAGACCCAGTGATGCAGTTTCTTAAGTCTCCTGAGCTGGGTGCTCCAGGAAAACTCCTTACTTGGGTTATTTGTGTTCTCCTGTTACAGTTCAGTCTTGAATGTTATTATCTGTTCAAGGATAGAGTATCCTCTTATGCTAGTTGACTTGCAATCACATCATACTGTTGTGGAGATGCTGACCAAACAGAACAAAATACAACACAAAAAAATACGAAATAAAAGAAATAAAACAAGAACATATATAAGACCACTACAGCACCAACAAAAGCAACCACCAGAGAAGAGAGACTTAGAAAAGATAAAAGAGAGCAAGAATGATAGAAAAGAAAAAAAATGAGAAAACAAAAAACAAATAAAAGTACAAAAAAAACCAACAACAACAAAAATGGGGTGCAGGGAAGGAATATGTAAATGCACAGCTGAAATAAAGAAAATAAGAATAAAGAATTAGTGGAGTAGGGGGAGGAAAACAATTTTAAATAAAGGAGGAAGAAAAAATGAAAAGAAAAAAAATATTTGCAAAGGAAAATAGAGGAGAAAGCAGATAGACCTAAAATTAAAAAAAGGAAAAAAGATGAGAAAGCAGGAGAAAAAAAGAGAGAGAATAAAAAGAGGAAAAAAAAAGTAGTGGAAAAAAAAGAAAAAATAATTGAGTAGGAAAAGGGCAGAGGAAAAGTAGGTATGTGAATAAAACAATAGACTAGAATAATAGCAAATCAATAAAGCAGATAGATGTAGAAGATAAATTTTAAAATGGAAAAAAATGAAAGAGAAGAAATAAAAAATGAAAAGAAAATAAAAGAGGAAAGAAAAAAGGGGAAAGAAAAGTAAAGTGGAATTTGTCAGCAGAGTGTATTGTCCCATGGGAGATCCCTTTGGATCCTGCTCTTCTGTTCTGTCTGCCAATTCTGGGCTTCCTGTATGGTACTTAGGTCCTAATCACTGTCAGGACTATCTTCCTTTGGATTTCAGCAACCTGCTTGAAGCTTCAATGATGCACCAATCCATTGCTTATGTCTGTCTTCATAGGCCTTGGCTGCAAGCAGGGTGTGTGTGTGTGTGTGTGTGTGTGTGTGTGTGTGTGTGTGGTGGGGGAAGTGGAGGGGGGATGTACACTCTAAAGTAGATTTATTAATAGGAAACTTCCCCTGCAAACTTCCCTTGACCCCCTGGGCACCATCTCTGCCCACTTTTGCCTGCTAGTCAACTGTCAATCTCAATCACTCAAAAGGCTGTTTGTAGTTGAGTATTGACCTATAAAGAAGGAGGTCACAGTTCAATTCCCAGTCAGGGCACATGCCTGGGTTGGGGGCTCAATCCCAAGTCTGGGGCCTGCAGGAGGCAGCCAACCAATGATTCTCTCTCATCATTGCTGTTTCTCTCTCTCTCTCTCTCTCTCTCTCTTTCTCTCTGAAATCAATAAAAATATATGTATTTTAAGAAAGGTTGTTTGTGAAATGGATTTAGGTTGGGGAAGTGCTGTTTAGCTTTCAGGGAAAGCAGTGGGTGTGTTTCCCCATCCCAGAGCTACTGCTCTGCAAATGGCCCAAAATATTAATTTGCCCTCAGCTGGACAGAGATCCTTGTATGAAGACCAGAGGAGTTGGCTGGAAATGTGGAGTTTGTATCAGTTCTGCCATGCAGGGAAAGCTGGTTCCCGGGATGGTGGGGCAGCCCCTCTCCCAATCCAGTCACTGAGGGCTCCTGAGACTGTCTTAATCCATAGGCCTGGCCTCTGCTTTTGTTACCTCTGTAAAGGTCAACACGCGGGGTATAGCATGCAGGGCTCCTGAGGGTGGGACAGGCTATATCACAGAGGGGGTGGTTTTTTCTTTTCCTGCACTATGGCTACTGGGAGCTGCTAGCTCCTCTCAGGAAAAATGGCCATTTTATTTAGGGGGCCTAGGACCAAATATTCCTGGCTGCTGCTTTTCCACATCTTCCTGCAACACTTCCCACCCCAGCCTCTCCTTAGGCACCTTGAGTACCAAAGCCTCAAGTGAGTAGCAAATGAAAACTCCTATGCTCTGAGTTAAAAACAAACAAACAAACAAACAAACAACACAAGCAACTGCAGTTTTCTCTCCAACCAGCTTCCATTTGTGGCTCCAGACTCCACTGTGGCCAGCAGCCTTGGCACCTTTCACAGCTGCATGTTCCATGGGCCGTGGGCCTGGCTCTAGTGCTCCAGGCTGTGGAGCCCAGCCTGGGTTCTGGGCCTCTACCTTCTGAGGGAACAGACCCTCCCCAGCCGGGACCTCCCTTTCACTCTTGGCCTGCTGGACTGCTGCCCCTGGGAGCTGGGTCAGCTCCTCTGGATGCCTTGCCCTTCTCAGTAGTCTCTAGGTGTTTTCTGTCCTTCCTTGATGTAAGTCTCCTCCTCAGCTGGACCTCAGTTGGTGATTTCAGGTGAATCTTCTCCAATTTAGCTGGATTTCCAGCCTGGCTCCTGGGATGTAAATATATAGTAAAGGAAGGAAAGATATAGTAATAGGAAATAGATGAGAATTTTGAAAACATTAAATTATCTATGAAAAGCAGATTTTAAATCTTAGTATCTGAATCTCACCCTATCGATATATGGCTATATCATAATTTAATTTATAAGTTACCTGATAAAATTTCAATTCTTCCAGTTTTTTAAAGAATATGGATTTTCCTTTCAGCATCTGAATGCTCTTTCTATGATTAGGACACCTCACCACACATTATAGAAACTAACAGATATGTCAGATAATTTGGTTTCCCAGCCTCCCTTGCAGCTAGTGTGTGGTGCTCTCCTAGACCTTGAATAGAAGCATGAAGAGCTGAAGAAGTGGGGCTGTGTGCAATTCATATGTTGAGGTGGGTTACAGCCAGTTTCCCGAGTGGGCAGTAGCAGTTGTGCCAACTGCAGCCTCAGGGATGTTTGCAAGGAAGTCACTGAGTTAGAAAGTTCCACTGTTTCCAATCTCTTTATTCTTATTTAAATATCCCCTTTGAAAGGCTAATTTAACTTCCATTTTTGCAGCCATGAGCATACCTAGTCTACGGTAAATCCTTGACTTCTAAAACATGAGTATCCATTACACACATTACCTCAAAAGTTATTGTTAAATAGTTTGGGAACGATGTCAGTATAATGTGGAATTTGCTTTGGGCATAAGTGATTTCACCATAATTTCCAGTAAGTAGCAAAAACTGAGTGTAGGTTACATTAAGGCAGTGAGAGGCAGCAAGCCACAGAAGAACACAGTGCTGTGATGGGGCCCCTCGCCTCCTGGCTTCCTCTAGGGTCCATTAGGCCACACACGCTGTCCTGAAAGTACATGTTGCTTGGTTCTCCCAAGCAGTTCTTGTCCTGGTCTCTATGATTTGACAGTGTTATCTTCCTTACCCACCCTTTCATTAAGCTAGCTTTCACTTTTTCAAATGGTAGAATTCTGTATTTACTGTAGTATTTACTTACTGGTGTAGCTTTTGGTTTGTTTGCTGAGTTAGGTTGTGTTTTTATTTATTTATTTGTTTGTTTGTTTGTTTGTTTGTTTTTTAGTGGTCTAGTTACAACATCGCACAGGTTTGGGTGGCCTTCCCTAATCCAGTTTTTTTTTCTGTGAATTCTGGTATTTTTAGAATGCAGTTCAGCATAAAGGAGGCTTCTTAGGAATGCTACACTGGGCTAGAGCAGAAGCATGGGGACTTCCCCCATTTGCCCAGTCATATCACATCCTGGAGATGCTTGTTGAATGTACATATTTCAGACCACCCCTCAGGTCTGACTGAGAATCTCCAGGGATGATTCTGGCAATTAGTTCCTATGCGACCCAGGTGATCCTTACTTCATACATGCTAGGGAAACCGCCCTACCGTGTCTGGGATAATCATGGTTTATTCACCCCCCCCCCCCAATAACATAGTATTGCCTTCAATTAAAGACCCCTTTTTAAAAATAACTAGTTACAACTACACCACTGTTATAATTTAAAATGCCCTGGTCTGTAGCATCCTGTACCCTGTCTGGTTCTATTTGCACCAGTTTTCTCACAGTAAGTCCTCTCAGATTTCATTTCATGCATGCATACCAATGATGACCCAAGCAGCCTGTGCAAAAGGCCTGCTCACACTTCTATAACATACACTAACAAAAGCTTTCTCTTTAAATGACAGACAGGATACAATAACTTTGATGCTGCTTTAGAAATACCAAGTGCACATCTCGTTAAGATGAGGCTCAGATGAGGCATAGAATAAATACAGGCGATGGAAGGAAAGGGTGCTTCTCAATAGTAGCTTTAAATGCAATTAAACAGAAAGCCATCTTATATTTACAGGTTGCATCTGTTTGTTTTGACTTTTTTTTTTTTTTGCTTGATTTCTTGGTCTAGTCCTGAATTTTTAAGAAGAACTTTATTTTGCTTATTTTTTCCTGCTTGAGCTAAAATATAGAAAAAAAAGTCCCTATCTAATAAAAGGGTAATATGCAAATTAGTTGCCACTCCATCATTCTGTCACTCCATCACAAAGATGGCTATGCCCATAGCCACAAGATGGCAGTGCCCAGTACCCTCAGCCCCGCCGCTGAAGTGTCCAGGCCTGTTGGCCAGGCAGGTGGCGGGGGAGGCAGGGGGTAGGCCTAAAGGTAGAGCAGGTGATTGGAGGGGGCTAGGGGTCCCCTGCCTAGGCCAGAGGACTCAGCCAGAGGCTACAGGCCTGGCAGGGGTAGAGCCGGGATCAGAGGGGCCTGGGTGGGAGCGGAGCCGGCGATCTGAGTGAACTACAGAGGAAACACCTTTTCTTACCGCTCATTGGCTAAGCTCCCTGTATGCCACTGGTAATATTCTTAGTGACTTGGGTAATAAGAATCCAAAATGGTGACTTAGGGTTTTTCCACCACACTCCTGGAGAAAAAAATGAAGATCCACTGCTGGAGGGCTAAGAAATGTCATATCTTATCTCAAGTCGAACTTTTTTATAGTGTAGGAGAAGGAAAGTGTAGGTAATGGGTTTGGAATTCGAGAAAGATTAATCAGAAAAAAGACACAGTCCAGCGATTTTCTGAGCATCCCTTCATCTGCTGACCAGTGAGTCTTTATCTTTGTCCTGGACGTTCTCTCCCTGGAGCACAATGGCTCAGATACCATCTTGCCCACTTGCGGTCCTCCTGGGTTGCAAAAGTGGAATTGCTTGCAGATCTCCTGGAGTCAGGGTAGGTCTGGTCATACATTTCAGTTCCTGGAACAATAGTTTTCTACATGCATTAATCACCAAGCTTATTAACTACATAACTAAAGTAAAACAATTTAACTTCTGGAGTTCCTCATCAAAACCAACCCTGCCAACAGCTTGATCTCACACTTCTAGTTCACCAGAACTATGAAGAAATTAATTCCTATTGTTTAAGCCAATCAATCTGTAGTACTTTGTTAAGGCATCCTGAGCAGACTAATATATCAAGGTAACAAGTCCTTTGGCCAAGTAGGTGGTTTTTAGTCTTTGATTTCAATGACATTGAAAGAAAATCTAATTTAGTTATCTGTGCATTGATTATTTAAAGTACTTTTGGTGATAGATATTGGTGTGATTTTGACATATATTTTGAAGGTAGCTCAAAGATTGATTAATACTTGATATTGTAATAACCAAATCTTCTCAATTCCCATATACTTAATGATATGAAGAATATGTTTTCTGAGTTTACATCCATAGAAACAAAAAATAGGAAATGATATTTAATCCTCTAATTCTAGCAATGAAACAATATTTATGTATAAATTAACTAATTTAAATTCATCCCACTAAAGGATATTTTTGTGTTTAATAGTTTTAGAAAGTTTTAAAACATATTTAATGTTGTTTTGATCATTGTGCTCTATTACTTGTAAAGTTAACTCAGTCAAAAAATTAACAGAGCATTATGATTACAGAACATTTAACAAATTAATTTTAATGTATCATTTTGTCTTTATTGTAGAGAAGAAATACTAATGACTGTCAAAATTAAAATAGATAACAGAAAGGTAAGATTCAGCAGAAACCTAGACTTTAAGAAGTAACATTCAGCCCTGGCTGGTTTGGCTCACTGGATGGAGTGTCAGCCTGCAGGCTCAAGGGTCCCAGGTTTGATTCCAGTCAAGGGCATGTACTTTGGTTGCAGGCACATCCCCAGTGGGGGGTGCGCAGGAGGTAGCTGATCGATGTTTCTAACTCTCTATCCCTTTCCCTTCCTCTCTGTAAAAAATCAATAAAATATATTTTTTAAAAAAGAAGTAACATTCAAAAATTTATACTGTTGAAAACCCTATTTTAGTGTTTTCTAAATAAAATTTGGTGTTAAATTACTGTGCTATTTACATTCCATTGGAAACATTTAACAAGGTGATAGAATCATTTTTATTTTAAAAGATCAGTATTTACCACACCCTGAAACTTAACATTACTTGTAATGAGGGTGAAAATTATTTGTAATTAGGTGAAAATTTTAGATGGCAATTAAAAAAATAAGGCAGTGAGGTACTTGTTTAGATTTGATAACTAAAAATGGAATTGTATTCTCATAAGATATGCTTATTTTCAATTTTACAAAAGGATGCCAGACCGAATTCACATATATATGGGCATGTTGCAGGGAGTATTTTTCCCTTCATATCTTCACCAACATCTGAATGATCCGATGTTGAACTTTTATTTCTGACCCATGTGAATGTGTTATACATTAGTGCCTTATTGTGATTTTAGTCTGCATTTCCCTACTTAATGGTTAGATTGATCATCTTTGCATGTGTTTATCAGCCATCTGAGCATCTTGTACAGTAGCGTGCCTATTCAAAGCTTTTGCCCATTATTTTTTCTTTTGGGTTGTTTGTTTTTCTAATTGTTTTGAAGGAATTCTTAACATATTCTGATATTCACTCTTTTTGAGTTATAATTGTGGAAGATACTTTCTTCTAGTTCATGACTTGTATTTTTATTATCTTTACAGTGTTATGTGATAAACAGAAGTGTCACTATTTTGCATCTTATTTAAGAAATCTTTCCTTACATCAAAATGATAAAAATTATATTCTCTTGAAAGTTTCCCCTTCATATTTAATTCTTCAATAAACCTGTAATTGATATTTATGCTTGATGTATATGCACCCAATTTCATTTTTTGCCATGTAGATAAATGATTATTATAGCACCAATTATTGAACACACCATCCTTTACCCATTTATCTAAAGGCACAATTCTGCCATAAACCTACTATCCATATATGTCTGTGTCTGGGTTCTCTATTAGTTCATAGACTAATTTGCCGCTTCCTGTGTGTCAGAAACAGTTCATCAAGCTCATTTCTTCGTAAGCACACTTTCCAACCACATTTCATAGTTCTTCTTTCAATTTAATGGGGCCATGTGACTGAGTTCTATGTGGGATGTAGACAGAAGTCATGTCCATCACTCTTCTACCTGGTTCCTAAGTCTCTCTGAGATCCCTCCGTCTCTCTCCTCTTGTCCATGGCAGATTCAGAGGACCCAGTGGAATCTCATGAGTCATAAATTAATAGCAGAGTTAGGCAATAGTCTGGGGTTTTGAGGAGTTGCATGAATGCTCATGACCATGTACCCTACCTTCCCTCATGTGCCACCAAAATGCCTTGGGCTTTTGTTGTCATTTGTTTAAGTCAATCTAGATCACTGAAAATAGAATGCAGTAGACCTAAGACTTTTATACTTGGACATCCTTCTACTATGCAAGTGGGATACCGTCGGTAGTGCAATGTGAAGCTGACTCCATGAGGATATAGAACATTGGAGAAATAGATCCAGGATATTGAATCCATTTCTGTTATTAGTGGAAACGGGGTATTTACCAGTAGAAGTGGGGAATCCCTTTCTCCACTGGCTGCTGGGGGTCAGATTCTTACGACATCTTGAGAAAAAGAATTTTCTAAGACTCCCCTGGGAGAATCAGTGATTTTTATTTGTGCGAAGTTATAATCTATGGTTTCTAAAGTCCTATTTCACTTAAACCAGTCACAGAAAAGGTACAGCTAGGACTTTAGCAGAGCTAGAAGTGTCCAAAGTTTCCATTCCATGGTGGCGCTGAGTCCAGCAGAGCATCAGGGTAGTTGCAGTCCATTAGTCTATTGTGTGGGGTCCATGAGGCCACTGGCCATGTGGGTTGCTGCAGGGTGTGAGGGCCCTGCTTAGGAGTGAGTAGCAAGAGAGAAGGGCAAGGGGAACTCCATTTGTTCAGGAGCTTAAGTTTCCCAGATTTGGTCTCTTGCAGTGGCCATCCCTATTTTGGCCATTGACCTGCTCCCAGGTGTGACTGACAGATAATCACCTCTCCTATGTTATTCAGATCTTACTGGGCATGTGTGGATTCTTTCTCTCTTCAGTCCCTTTTCTCAGGATCCCCAGGATCTGCAGGGGACAGAGCTGGAGAGTGCTAAGCTGCAGCTCCCTGGAACAAACCATATGTCGATGTTATCCATCCTCCCCTTTGCTCCTTTCCTATTAATTAATAACTGGGTTAATTACAATGGTTTCATTACTATAAAATGATATCTTTGTACTATTAAGAGGAAAATAAGGCATTTCATTATTTTAGGAGGCCATCGCACACTGTAGCTAACAGATTTATTTCTCAATCAAGATAGCTAGGGCACAGATCACACTTTTTCTTCAGGCTCATTGTATAGGATAGGCATGAAGGTGGAGGATTGAAATGCACCTTTTAAACATTTGGGCTTCTTATTCTAAGCACAGCTCTGCTCCAGTGAGTGGGGAATATTGTCAGTACTGTAGTTTCTTCCTTTTTCCTGCCTGACAAGAAATCACCGTAAGAATTGTACTTTGAATTTAGGGGCAAATGTTTCTGACATGGTTTTTGTAGGCTCTTGGTTCTGTGGATATGGTCTCTGCGTTGGTTCGGGCTTTTAGAGGTAGCAGCTAGCTTGGTTTTATACTCTGGCTCTGTTGCATAACTTGGTGGCATTGGGGAGATTACTTAACCTCTCTGTGTCTGGTCCTTTGTCAATAAAATGGAGATGACAGTAGTTTCATTTCATAGGACTCTTGTGAGGAATGAAAGAATTTATATAAAGCACCTAGTACAGTGCCTACCAGTTGGAAAGTCTTATTAAATATGTTATGTAGTGAGAAAAATAAGAGCTAGCTAGTGACCAAAAATTTGAAATAGAAAAGACAGGTGAGATGAATAACACTGATACTAGAAAGACATGATTCAAATGGAATCCTAACTAATAAAAGTGAAATATTAAAATTAACCATTTCTTTGGGACGCTTAAGACATGTCCACCAGCCAATCAGAGTGGCTGTATGCAAATTAGCCTAGCCAAGATGGTGGAGGCCGCAGCCCTGGTGTGCGGCTTCTCCTGGGCTGTGGCTTCCGCCATCTTGGGAGCCTCCGTCCTGCTAAGGCATCCAGCGCCCTGAGCCGGCTGATGCCTTCCCAGGCAGAAGCCTCGGGGGGTGGGACCAGCCTGCCAGCCCCGAGGCCCACTCCTGGGTGGCCATGGGGTGGCCAGCGCCACCCTATCACTTCCCAGGATGATGGCCCGGAGGGTCAGTGGGAGCTGTGGCCAGCCTGAAAACTGCCCTCAGACCCTCACCCAGGCTTGCCACACCTCTTGGGGTGAGGGCCTCCACTGGGGAGCTTGGCCAGCCTGCAAACAGACATTGGCCCCTCACCCAGGCTGGCCAGGCACACCAGCAGGTGGACATCCCCAGAGGGGTCCCAAACTGCGAGAGGGCACTGGCTGGGCTGAGGGACCCCCCCCCCCCCCCAGTGCACAAATTTTTGTGCACTGGGCCCCTAGTATTCTGATAAAAATAGAAATGTACATAGATCTCACAATTTGATATATTTGCGTTTGGTCATTAGGAAAACTATGGGAAAAGCCTTTACACCATGAATTGTTGTTTTTAAATATATTTTATTGATTTTTTACAGAGAGGAAGGGAGAGGAATAGAGAGCCAGAAAATTCAATGAGAGAGAAACATCGATCCGCTGCTTCCTGCACACCTCCCACTGGGGATGTGCCCACAACCAAGGTACATGCCCTTGACCGGAATCGAACCCGGGACCCTTGAGTCCGCAGGCTGATGCTCAATCCACCGAGCTAAACGGGTCAGGGCTGAGTTGTTGTTTTTAAAGGTGGTTGCCAAAGGAGCTCAAATTATTGTCTTCCTATAAAATGTACTTTTGTATTTAAAAAATTACGAAACAAAACACTTGAGTGATAGATAAATGTTTTATCATTGTCCTTCAAATATTGTCAAATTTATTTTAAGGTGATCATTGAATAAAACTCAGAAAAGACAAAGAGGACCAAAAAATTAAAAATATATGCTTTATTGTCAAAAATAGACAAACTTTAATTTCCTTTAACAGAAATATTAACTAAAGGTCTCCATAAGCCATTATCACCACTTTGTGAGCATAAAAGACAGCTGTTTAGGGGGAAAGGAACCACAGTCCTACATCCTGCTAGAGAAGCCTCGCCCAGAGTCACAGCGACCGTCCGACCGTCCGAACCCTCACTAATAGTAGACATGCCAAACAAGGTTGACTTAAGCTGGCCCAGTCCTAGAGAGGGCTTTATGATTTGAATAGTGAAGTTTTAGGTCACCTATAGGAAGAGTAATACCATCTACCTGCTTTTGAGTTACATCAGGATGAAACCATTAGTCCCTACCACCCTTAGGTAAGTAAAGTGATGCTAATCGCTTGGACAGAAGATGTGAATAAGTTCCTTATTCGTGATTTGTAGTAAGGGTGTGAAGGACTTGCATGAACACTGTAGTGTGGAGGATACATTCTCTCATTAGCATAAAAAAGACTAATGATCTAGGCAGTAAGAACAAGAAAAACATAAGGCCTTTATTGTTCCCTAGGGCAGGTATCCTAGATTGAAACAAGTCGGGTTCCATCATGGCTTTCATTCTCTACTGTCGGTTGTAATAGACCCATCTTAATAATGAAAAGTGGTAGTCTACAGCTATCTTCTTTGAAGAATGGGTAAAGATAGCTGAGTTCCCAGGAGGGGCTGGGGATGAGATAACACTGACTGGTGGGAGAGTTCATCTGAGATTAGGCATATGTAATAGTGAAAAGAAGCTAGATTATCAAATGAATGAGAAAAGGATGAGAACTGAGAACTCATCTCCTGTCTCCATATGTGTTCACATAAAAAAAAGAGAAATTAACTATATGCAAAATAACAGCTTAACATTTTCCATTTTTTCTAGTTTAAAGATATCATTCAATACTTGTGTACTAGAAAAACTGAGTTTATATTGTCCATGAAGTTATATAAAACAATACTGTAGTTATTAAATGGCAGCATCAGTTTATGCCACCTCTTTACAACGAAAGAGTGAAACCCTGGCCGGTGTGGCTCAGTTGGTTGGTCATCTTCCTGTGCACTGGAAGGTTGCTGATTCCATTCCCTGTCAAGGCACATGCCTGAGTTGCGGCTTGATCCCTGGTAGGGGACATGCAGGAGGCAGCTAATCGATGTTTCACTCTCATATGGATGTTCCTCTCTCTCCCTTCCTCTAAAAATCAATATAACATAGTTTAAAACACACACGAAAGCAAACAAAGAAACATATCCAGGAGAGTATGCAAAAAAAAACACAGTGAAGTAGTTCTGTTCTCTTGATGGTTTCTTATTCACTCTTGCATGGGGTTAAGTGTGAATTATGCTCATCCACTTAATTCTATTCTCTTGTATAAGAACCCTTCAAATGAGGAGAGGGGCAGGAAATTGGTGGTGTGGGCTTCTGGAAGTTTTGATGGACTAAGCATCACTCAGTAAGATTCTGTGATTGGGAGGATCACTCTGAAAACTTACAGAAGAAAAAAGCAATATGAAAATCAAACTAAACAAAGTTGGTTTAATAGTCTATCAGCAAGACTACATAGAAAACTTTGTGTAGTCAAATACAAAGCTAAAGTGGATTGTTCCTTTTTCTTCCTTATTGCATTCCATTCCATTTTGTTAAAAAAAAAGTGATATAATGCAGACATGGGGGTCATTTCTCAAAAGCCACATAATAACCCGTTTGGTTGGGGTTGCTGTGACTATGAAATGCAGAAGAACTTGATTTGGGGTTTTCCGTTGAAAGCAGGCAGGGCAAACTACAATGACTGTACCTGAGCAGCTGCAGAGCTTTATTGCCCAATCATAAAAAGGACCTTTTACTAGTAATGTTTCCCTCTTAGCACTCTTCAATGACTGTCGTTCCAATCAAGGAGTACAGCTTTTTCTTAACAAGTCGAAATCCTGAGCTCAGGATCAGAGTTCGTCTGAGGCTGGATGAGAAGCGACCGCGACTAAAGAAAAAGTCCCTGAAGCTGGTCCATGAGCAGTTCTCTTGCTTAAATACGAGTGTAAGCTCAAAAGTGGGCACCACAGTGGAGTCACACACAATCCGATCCAGCTTTATACACACATTGCCCACCTCCATGTTCACGAGCAGGACACATCCTCGCAGGCCGCAGGGCTCGGTGGAAGACAGGCGCAGGACGTCCTGAGCGATTCTCTGGGTCAGTTTCTCAGGGACAAGAACTTTGGAGCAACCCAGTTTGGTTTGCTTGGATTTGGACAGACAGTTCTCCAGCATTTTGACCAAACTCTGGCAAGTCGTCTCCTCAAATATTACCTCATTGAGGTTGGGTTCAGGAACAACATAATCCCAGTAGTCAAAATCTGTAGAAAATAGAAGTTTGAAGTAAAAAAAAAAAAAAGAAAAAAAAAAAAGAAATCCAGGAGCAGGAAAAACATACCAAGATAGCAACATTGGTCTCTACCACATCTACCTGTTTCCAATATTTATCCAATATTAGATCAGCTGATCTCCCTTTGCTGTTAACTAGTGGGATAATAGAGCAAGTCATTTGACTTCTCATATTTGAAATAAAGGTTTTGATAAATAGAATGGATAGGATACAACCATTTTTAAAAATGTATGTGTACATACACACAATCTTAAAATCTATGGATCACAAACCTATGGGTATCCTAGATTATTAGTGATTTTCTTTCATTTCTTGCTCTCTTACTTGCTTAGGAAACTTTTCTATTTATTTTACAGGGAACATGCATTACTTCTAGAGTAAAAAGAGTTATATACATTTTTTTTTTTTTACTAAGAAACTGCTACCTTCTGACTCTAAGAATATATGCATTTATTGCCTTAAAATACCAAATTTTTGCTATTGTTAAGTGATAAATATTAAGATGAATCTAAGGAGCTATATTTATTAAATCTGTTTCTTTCTTTAAAAGTCTTTACTAGAATGGCCTGTAAATTCCAATTTTAGCTTCAACCTCTTTGATTAAAAATTGCTCACAGAAGACCTTTGAGGCCCACCGGGATATTTATAACTAGCTGGGTAGTTTTCCATGGCCAACCCAAACAAAACAGTCCTAGGAAAACAAAATTAGATTTGCGCAAGGAAAAGAGATAGGTCTGCATTTGGTCACCTACCTTCCAAATTAATCCTACCACCTGGCAAGATGCCATACACACAGTCAACTGGATGCAGGCAGAGGTCCTGCCAGCTCTCTTCCCTACGCCTACTTCGTCCTCATTGGCTATTGTGGTTTCCCCACATTGCGTATTCTCTTAGGTAATTTTTTTTTATAACTAAATAAAACAAACGCAATCCAAATTATAAGGCTTCATATGCTGAAGACAGAGAATTCAGAGAGTTGGCCTATAAAATTAGATCAGCCAGTTTGCCTTCTAAATGAGGAGGGCCCCAAGGTCTTCAGCGATTGGCCTGTGCCCACACAGCTCCTCGCGGCAGAGCCATGTGTGAGCTTAGAAACTGCTGCTTAAAATTGCAAATGACAGCATGACCAGCATCACTGCAGTTTTAACATTTTCTTCTGGCCTTAAAAACAGAATAATGGCTATAGCCACAAATAGAATACTACACAGCAATAAAAAGGAACACACACTGATATAAGCAACAACCACGGAACAATCTCAAAATAATTGAGCTGCAGGAAAGAAACCAGTTACAAAAGAGTACATATTATATAATTCCATTTACGCGAAACTCTAGCTAAGGCAAAAGTAAACGGGGGGGGGGGGGGGGGGGGGGGGGGGGGGGGAGAGGGAGCGGCGAGGGAGAAGGAGGAATCGATGGCAAATAGGTACATGGGAATTTGAGGAGAGAGGGTCATGGTAGTGACTACAGGGTGATGACACTTGTGGAAACATACACAACTGAACACTTAAAATTCACCAAAACTTTACAACCAAGTAGGGTAAGGAACCTACATACCTTTTCATCCCTAAGAGCCTCTTAGCAACATACTAGACCTATACAGCCCTCAGCATTTATTTATTTATTTATTTAGTTAGTTTCTCGCTACCATGGTCCGAAGTTGCTAGAAAGTTTGGAAAGAAGTTTTCTCCGATGGCTTTTGTGGCACCTCCGCTGAGGAGAGGGGCGACACCGCCCACCTGCCAATCCGACCCCAACCATAGAGGGGCTGCAACCTTTGGAGCAGGGAGAGGCGGGCCCTGGGAAACTCACCATTTATGAGGCTCCGCGGGTAGAAGCCGTGGTCCAGCAACTCTGAAATGCTGCCCGGGTTCTTACTGCTCAAACTGCCAGTTGCAACCATGGTCAACGGCTCCGTTTCCCTCGCAGGGCAGAACGGCCTGGGGCGGGAAGGAGCAGGCAAGCAGGACGGATTTGCAAGAGCCGGAAAGGCGTGCAGAGGCCTCTCCAATGCCCTGCGTCCCCAGAACGCACTAGCCCAGCACCCCTTTTCCAAAGCGAAGGAGCCGGTCCCTGCAACTCAAGTTGCAGTCTCGCGAGGGAGACGCCGACTATGGCCACCATCTGAAACCCATTCAAAGTTAGCCGACTGGTCCCGCGGAGCTCAGCCCCCTCCGAGGCCCCCGCCTTTGCGCACCCCACCCCCAGGCCGCCGCCTCGCTCACCAGCCGGGAGTTGGCCGAGGGGTAACGCTGCGGGGTAAGATGAGTCAGGGGGTAAATCGAGGCGCACACTCTCCGCCGGAGCCGGCTCCCTCGGGGGCTCTGGGACCTGCAGACCGCAGCGGCGATCCGCACCCCGCTAGGTCCCAACCCACCTGGCACCCTCCCCACTGAACTGCGCCGCCTCGGGGGCAGCGAGCGCTTTATAGCCCCACGTCCTCGCCCCGCCGGCCCGCCCGCCCACCGGCCCGCCCGCCCCGGCCCCGGCCCCGGCCCCGCCCCTCCGCTGCCCAGAGTTGCGGTTCCACCCGACGCTGCTGCCAGCCCAGGCGCAGCCGCCGGCGTTGCGCACAAGCTTGCAGCGCTGTTGTTGCGGAGCTGATTCCTGGGGGGCCCCAGGTTACCGTGACTGCAATTCCGGGTGCACCACTCGCCCCCCAACTGACCACCCCCTCTGCCACCCACCGGGGTTCTTCGGGGCCACTCCTCCGCCTGCGCGCACCCGCGCGTGCACGCTGCGGGCCTCCGGGATCCTGTCCCGGGCAGGGGAAGCTTTCCGCCCTTTGTCTGTTACCGTGACCCGGGGCTTTGCGGTGTCGTATGCAACACTTGGCTCGACTCTGTTTCCACGTCCAATGAGCATCATTGATGCACTTAGTTCTGGCCTCTCCCCAAGTCAGCGCTGCCCCGCGGCCCCGGCCTCCTGTCCCGAGCGCGGGCGGTTCTGGCTCTCCTTTCAGCATCCAGGGCTCTCCACGTTCAGGGAAGGGTCTGCACCCGCAGCGCTCCCGGGCTCCGCACGTCTGTCCATGACTAATGCGTTTTCTCCGCGAGAAGGGCGAACCTGGTTCTCTTCTCATTAGACCTGACTCCTGGACGCCGGGAGGTTGAATGAAGGAGAGTTTGCCAACAAACTAAATAAAACCACAGGTGGGATAGCTGCCCCTTCCACCCGCCTGGTAGGGGGGAGCAATTGTCACTCCCGAGGCGGAAGTTCCTGGCGAGGCCTGTCAGGGGCAGGAAGAATTTGGGTTTGGGATGGTCGTGAGGATCAATTCTGTGAGGCCTGATGCGCAGTTCCGAACCAGAGGGACCGAGGAGCCCAGGAAAGAGTCAACAACCCATTGGGAAGAAGCCAACCATGGTCTCTTGCAAAGTTTCTAAGCTCCCCTATTCCTGCGCTGGTGTGCCCGTAGGGGACGAGCTGTTCAAAGCGGCCATTCCCAATGGTGGGACGAGGGAAGGAAGGGGTGGGGATGCCTGGAGGGAAAGACTTTCAAAGAGTAGGAGGTTCTAGTGTTGGCTCCCAGCCCTCTAGGATTACTTTGTCACTGGTACAAGGATCTGCAGGTTAGGGCCTTGAAAGGTTCAGCTGTCCAGGCTAAAAACTCAGTCAGAAAAACAACAGCAGAAGGAGTGAGGAGGGAGTGATAAACAGCTCAGTGGGAGGACATGGGGAAGCAGAGCAGCAGAACTTAAAGCCAGCTTGGCAGTCCATTTTTAACTCAACTCAGGCAGCTGGACTGCCTGAAGGTCAGGCCAGCCGAAGAGGGCGATGTTGATAGGCTGGTCTTTGAAAGCCGATTGCCACTTCTCTTTCAATAATAGATAAGTAGAAATAAGCAAGCCCATGCAAGCTATGGATTCAGGACCCATGGATATGGGCCCCTGGTCAGATTCAGATGTCAGCTACCTGGCAGCGGGAAGGGGAGAGGGTGGGTACAGGCAGAGCTTCCTTTCCTTCTCTGGGGGGCAATATTAATGAGCCTGCCTCTTACCTGCCTCCAAGGAGAGTTGTTAGGATTAATAATTTAGGATTAATGGGTGGTCTGAACATGCACAGTGAAATGAAGAAATTGCCCATTTCCATTTCCTTAGGATACTTAGGCATAATTCATAAATTAAGTACTCCTAAGGGGCCAGAAAGATTATTAGACCTTTATAGTTCAGCTCACCTAACTGAAAATTTTCAAAGCCCTTTGGGACTTTATTGCAAGAAATAATTTACCTATATTACAAAAGACTTCAAATAATATCACTCTTTTGGGCTGAATGGGCCTTGCTCTCAGGAAATATAGGGCATAAGAAATGATTGATGTAGAACACATATCTGGAATAATTAGTGAAAATTATCCTTTTTTATCTACTTAAAAGGGTAAAAATCCTTTCTGTTACCACCAATTTGCATCTTTGCAGTGTTATATAAACAGAGCTGATTTTTAGCAAGGAAGCATAGAACAGAATTAGGGAAAAGGGAGTGCCATAATAGTGTTGCCATGAGATGACATACTTAACCTATTAGATTTTTTAATGATGTGGGTACAGGTCATTATTTATAACTGAAAGTTCATCACATTGGTGAATTTCAGGTATTTATCAGGTTCAGTGATGAAGTACATTTCATTGCTATTTTATTATATCCTTTGTAGTTAATACTTAAAAATAGTTTATGAGGGTGCTTACTTGGAAATAATAGTTGTATATAAAAAAAAGCTAATTGATTAAATAAGTTCATACACCAATATATTATAGCAAACTACCAAAATCATAAGCATGCTTGATTTTTTCTTACTATTTACTCATCTACCTTCTTACAAAAAAGAAAGAACAGTACATATAACAACAGTATATTCATCTGATATATATGCAAATGTTTAAATTTCAGACCTCCTCCTATATGAATACTAGTATAGTGTAGTACTTATAATATCATTGTTTACATCAAGTATAAATTCAGAATAACAGGGTTATTTCAATAAACAAACAAAACTATGGTGCTTTAATATATTATTATAGGAAATACTGGTGTCATGTGTATTCATGATTTGGAATGTTGAATATTTATTATATGTTTCACCAGCCATTTTTCTCTCTTTATTCAGTATAAGCCTGAGGTGTGATTAATACATTTACATTTAGTGCATTGCTTATTTCATTTCATAAACTTTGACACTAAGGGGAAAATGACTGTTTCTTAATTGGTACAGTGGATTCAGGGAGGACACAGAAATTGATCCAGGTAATATCTAAGGTCCCTTAGCAAGCTCATAGTGTTGTTGTGAGGATTGAAAGAGATTATACTCAAGGCCAATTATATCTTTTTTAAAAATAAACAAATCTGAGCTCTTTAAAAGTAATTATCTCTGACTATCCTTGGTTGTACTAAATTTGTAAATCTAGTGCTCATGTGAAATCTTTGAACAGGACCTGGTACGTAGCAAGTGTTTAATGCATAATAGTTATTATTATGGCAATTATCATTGTCCTGAAATTATAGTTCTCAGGTGTCAGTGCAGCAAGCACTAAAGGGGCTAAGTGGGGTCAGGGAAGTATTATTAACGTAGAACAAACTTTATGGTCTTTCCTGTTTTTAGGAAATCTGGAAAATATTTGTCACTGCTTGTGGAAGCCTTTTTCATTATAACACATAGAGACCTCATGCATGAATTTGTGCACCAGTGGGGTCCCTCGGCCTAGCCTGCAGGATCAGGCTGAAGTCGACTCTCCAACCTCCTCCAAAGGGTCCTGGATTGTGAGAGGGCACAGGCCAGGCTGAGGGACCACATCAGTACACAATTGGGGCCCACCATCAGGGCCAGAGAGGGATGTGGGAGGGCTCCAGGGTGTGTCTGGTCTATCTCAATCAGTCCTGATCGGCCAGACCCCAGCAGCAAGCTAACCTAGCATCTGCCCCCTGGTGGTCAGTACACGTCATAGCGAGTGGTTGAGCGGCCTTAGCATATCATCAGCATATTATGCTTTGGTTGACTGAACGGATGACCAGACGACTGGACACTTAGCATATTAAGCTTTTATTATATAGGATACATAATTGTATGGGAGAGCAGGAAGATCTCCCAATGTAAAAAAAAAAAATAACGTAGGTAAAGTTATTTTTTTTATTTTATTATTACATAAAGTTTTACAAAGATTAGTACATATATCTCTTTTTCCCCCTGCCCTTCCCCCAGCCTCCCCTACTTCCCAGTGTTTTGTGTCCATTAGTTAGGCTTAAATGCATGCATCAAAGTCCCTTGGCTGATCTGTTAACCCCCCCCCCCATGTTCCTGTCCTTGTTGCTGTAATTTGACAGTCTGTTTGATGCTGC
>PVJC01020845.1:0-28831 GCA_004026665.1 Murina feae
CCCTCTTGGGTGAGGATCTCCACTGGGGTGCTTGACCAGCCTGCAAACAGACATTGGCCCCTCACCCAGGCTGGCCAGGCACACCAGCAGGTGGCCATCCCCAGAGGGGTCCCAAGCTGTGAGAGGGCACAGGCCGGGCTGAGGGACCCCCCTCCCCCACCACCCCAGTGCACAAATTTTTGTGCACCGGGCCCCTAGTGAATATATAAGTATGAACATAATCTTAAAATGATGTCACTGAACTTAATTTCTAATCCATTTTTTTCCCTATGATGGTTCAACAATGCAGAACTATTGATCTCCTCAGTGGAGTCCACATAATCTGTTTGAAGCCCAGTGATACCTGTCCTGTTCAAGTGTTCTTTTGGGTCGTTTAATCAACATTCCTTGCTTTGGAGATATTATTTATTGTAGAGCATCCTCTTAATGCCTTTAACATTGAAGATTTCATATTAGAGGAGTTTTGGGAAATGAAATTATTAGGGTGTCCTTAACGTCCTTTTCCATAAATGAATGATTTATCGAGGCAATGGAAGAAAGGAATACGTTTGCCTGCTCAATATAGCTGGTCATTTTTGATGAATGGGACTCACCTTTCTGTAAGAAGTCTAATTTAGCACTGGTACCATTTCTTTCAAATTTTATAGAGAAATAAATTGTAAAGTTTCTTAGAAATATGGCCATGGAAGAAACAAGATGAGGTTGAAAGGTTCAAAATCTGAACTACCTTGGATATACCATAACATCAATACTGTTCAATGTCAAGATATCCATGGGACAATTTGGCTTTTTCCTTTTAGAACAATATTTGCCTGGTGTTCACTACCAGGAAGCTTCACTTCACAGCTTATTTACCTCCTTCGTGTTCGGATTAATGTGTGGCTTTGTGGCTTGACCTTTGGTAATGTGCTGGGTTGGGTTGCACCATCTTGTCAGTGCATCATGTGCAATTCTTCCTAACTCCACCTTGAGACACATGTTGATAGCTTGGAATTGACCATAGTGAGAGTATTTACATCATAAAGGTTGGTGCACATTATACATCGTGGTTCCACCCTTCCAGAGATCCAATGTTAAGCATTTACCAATGTACCACGACGTTATTGCCTATGCCCCAATGCCTCAGATTTTCACCAGAATCCAAAACAACTTTGACAGTTTATGCTATGTTCATGAATTGAACATGCTACCACTTTCACATTCTCAACTTTGGTTATTACTAAATAATGACTAAATGAAAAAAAAAATTGTAATCTGGCATCTTTTCAGGTTTCAAAGAATATAAAATACATTTAAATATAATTCATCTTTTACCAAGTAACTTCCAATCAGCCATGGAAGGAATGGAATGTGGTGAAACCTAGGGGACCTAGACTTAATTTGAATTTAATTTATTTTGCTTGTGATGGAAGTGATCTTGAAGGAATTAATTTCTCAGATAGCTCATCAGTAACTTAGAACTGATGATATCTATATTTTAGGATTATCATGGCTGCACAGTGTCCAAAATATAGACAATATACATACATAATTAACTACATTCAAGAAAAACTTGAATCCATTGACAACTGGGGTAGCCCAGCTGTCACCCCTTTTCCCTGTTGCTGTGTTTAGAATGTTAGCTCCATAAGTCTTGTCTCTGTTCCACCTATTAAGAACATATTGAAGGAATTGCCTCTTTTTTAGAATCTCAGCTATGCCACCAAGTAGTTTAAGTAATTGTGTGAGTCTGTGATTAACACAATTACTTAATTTGTGTAGAAGAGCAGAGGATCTATAAAAGCTTCCCCAGCCTGGCCAGTGTTGCTCATTGGTTGAGTGTCAACCCATGAACCAGGAAGTCATGGTTCAATTCCTGGTCAGTGCACATGCCCAGGTCATGAGCTCGATCCCCATGCAGAAGGCAGTGGATCAATGATTCTCTCTCATCATTGATGTTTCTATCTTTCTCTCCCTCTCCCTTCCTCCCTGAAATGAATATAAAAAAATGTTTAAAAAGTAAAGAGCTTCTCCAGACATAAACATCCTCTAAACCCTTAAATGATCTCACTCTCACAACGCCTTGCCGTATTTTCTTCTCATGAAGACTAGTGTATCTTCTTCAGTCCTTACCTCTCTCCTTTTCCAGAGCTCTGACCCTTCTATCTAATCCCCAAACTTTCAACTTTCTCTTTTCTCAAAATTATCTCTCAATATGTGCCAAGGTCATACTTGTTTCATCCTATTTACAGTCTTTCCTCAAAGCCCAGTATCACAGAAATTATGCTCTCCATTTTTTAAATGAGAGGAGGTGATGGGACTCATCCATAATCAAAAGCTTTTTAATGCTACAGGAAAGATTTTTATAAAAATTGATTTGTTTGAAAGCACCTGCTTTTTCCAGTATAGTTCACTAGCCCCAAAGGCAAAGTTGGATAAAATTAGAGGATCCAGACAACAAGTCTAAATGACTCAGTTGACTCTCTAGAGGGTTGTAATTAAAGTTTCTGTATTCTGAAAACTTTGTGTGATGTAAAGAAACAAGCTTACCTTGGACAGCTGGAGCTGATAAAGGGTGTCCCAAGAGAGCAGAATCCAGACAAAAGAGACTCTTGGGGAAGGCAGTATCTGGCAGAAGTGGGATGGAGGATGGGTTGAAGGAATATTATTTCTAAAGAGAAAGAAAAAAAGACATGCTATTATGAGGCTTAGAGAATTGTTCTCCCTTTGCTGGTTGAAGAAACTTTATTCTCATCTGACAGGGGAGGATTATTTTTAGGGAGAAATGATCTTCTAATCTTCCATTTCCTACCTAAAGTTAGTGCATTGAATGATCCCTAAATCCATATATTAGGACAGAAAAATAGAGAAGAAGCCCTAATATAATAACATTTGAGTCTTGTTTTAAGACATTAAAAAATAAAAAGTAGAAATTTCCCCTTTCTAATTGTGTCCTGTGGGATATGATTGTCTTCAGAATAACATTCACTCCACTCCCTGGGTAGGACTCTGTGAAGAAGGAAGCCTGTTTTGTTGATTTTGAGGTTTGTGTTTGTTTACAACTGATGTTTGTGCCATACTTAATCAGTTTTCTTTATTTCTTCTTTTTATTGAAGCACTCAGTGTAGTTTTTCTGTTAAAGCGACTGCAATATCCTGGGAAGAAACTGATTAGTTTAACTGTACACTCATTTAATCTGCTTCCAGATTTATCCTGGTTTGCTCTGCAGACCAGAGGTACAAGAAGAGAGCCCAACACATGGCTTCTGCAGAAAGAAAAAAGGTATCTCGTTTTCTGAATAAATTTATTCTCAGCTCCCTCTCTGATTTGTCCATCCTAAATTCTGAGTTGGAGGGATTAGAATTGAGTTTCATCTTATGTCCTGTATAAAAATGTATTTTATAAAATAAGCGCAGACTTTTATTGGAACCCGAATTGGATCAGCATCTTGCCTAAGCATTCCTAAAAAGGGAGGGCATGCATGTAAAAGCTACTTCTGTACACTCTGCAGTCAGATCTTGTTTTGAATCCTCTTAAAACTACAATGCTGGACAAGACACATATCCTGCCTGAATCACAGTCTTTTCACCTGGAAAATGGTAATAATATTAGTTCTCACAGTAAGCCTTACAATAATACCAAGTATCCTGTATAATAAAAGCCTAATATGCAAATCGACCAAGCAGCAGAATGACTGGTCCCTATAACGTGCACTGACCACCAGGGGGCAGATGCTTAATGCAGAAGCTGCCTCTAGCCCACAGGCCCCAGGCCAGCCAAGGCAGGTGCCAGCAAGCACCCCCGATTTCCCCGCCAGTTGCCCCACAGATTGGCCCTGATTACCAGCTAGGTCTAGAGACCCCACCAGTGCACAAATTTTGTGCTTTGGATCTCTAGTTTTAATGAAGCTATGGATTTTGAATGTGATTATGAATATCTTAGTACACAGAACTTAGTGCAATACTCTACAAAAAGCAAATGGTAAATAAATATGGTTTTTAAATTATTTTTTTCTAGTTTTTTTGTTCTTCTTCATTCTCTTCCTTTTTCTTTCTACTTTTTTGTCCTTGAATAAATCCCATATTTATCACCTCAATATATTGAACAATTTATTTGTTAAATATATTTTATTGATTTTTTTACAGAGAGGAAGGGAGAGTGATAGAAAGTTAGAAACATCGATCAGCTGCCTCCTGCACATGTCCCACTGCGGATGTGCCTGCAACCAAGGTACATACATGCCCTTGACCGGAATCGAACCTGGGACCTTTCAGTCTGCAGGCCGACGCTCTATCCACTGAGCCAAACTGGTTAGGGCAAGATAGGACAATTTCATGGAGTCTAGGAGAGCATGAAGAACCTCATTTAATTGATATTGTTCTATTGAACCAAGAGGCTAGGACTCAGGTTTTCCCACCTCAAGCTTTGTCTCCAGGTAATGAATTATTCTTCTTTTCAGCAACAATGCCAATTGTTTTAGTAAGTGAAGGAAATTCAGGTACAGTTCTATGGCTGTAAAATAAATACCTCATCTCTTAAAATTCTCCCTTGGAATAATAGAACACGCACTTTGGGGGAGACTGCTTCTTTACTAGTGTTAAAATATTCTGAGAGATTTCTGCATAACAGCAGGGATTGACAGAGTATGGCTGTAAGGCCTAGAAAAGAAGCTGGTGTATATCACATACAAAATAGTAGGTGCAAAATATTTGTTTTGGTGAGAAGAGAGTGTCACATATTCTATATACTAGGGGCCCGGTGCACAAAAATTTGTGCACTCGGCAGGGGTTGGGGGGGGTACTTAATCCCTGCCTGTGCTCTCTCACAGTTTGGGACCCTGGAATTCATTGGGGCACACAGCACACACGGAGGGCACACCTCCCTGTGTGCTGTGTGCCCCGCACCGATTTCCAGGCCTCAGACTCAGGGGCGGAGCTGGCTTGGATCCTCAGCCTCCCCCCCAGCCCCCAGGCCGCCTAGCCGCCTGCAATCCATGGGGCGGTGGGGGGGGCACGGGCACTCAGGGAGGCTATCCCTCCCTGAGTGCCCATGCCCCCACCACATCACAGATCTACTTCCAGGCGTGTGTGCCGGTGCCCCGGCGATCACGGATCTACTTCCAGGCTGCAGGACAGCCTTGGGGCCTGGGCTGGCTTGCTCCGCCAGGCCTCGGCTTCCCTGCTGCCTGAAATCGATCGTGGGAGCACGGGCACACACTTCCAGGCTGCAGGACAGCCTGGGGGCCTGGGCTGCCCTGCCACCTAAAATCAATTGCGGAGGCTCGGGCACTCGCGGAGGCGTGTGTGCCCGAGCCCCCGCGATTACAGACCTACTTCCAGGCTCCTCTGGCCCTCCCACCCGGGTGTCCGCTGCCGCCATCTTGGCTGGGCTAATTTGCATACAGCTGCTCTGATTGGCTGGTGGGCGTGGCTTACCCTGTCTCAGAGAAACGGTTAATTTTACTATTTCGCTTTTATTAGTTTAGATTATTACTATAACAGTGACACAGATTCCATTCCAGGAGGATAGAATGCAAGAGAATGTACAGAGTTCTGAATGTATAATACCATGCTTTTCTTTGCTCCCTTTGGGAGAAAGTTGACAAATAGAATCTTAAATTCTGAAACCTGTGGATTATTTTTAGAGGAACAGAGACTGGTATATAAAATATGTTTTCCTGCTTTTTTCCCCCCCAAGGCATGTTGATGATTCTCTTCATAATCTATTTTCCTGCAATGTACTATATATTAATAGTCAGTGTGATTGCCTAGTGAAAAGAGTCTATAATTTTCAGTTGTATGAAATTTATCATAGCAAATGTTTCAACTTTTATAAGCCTTGTTACTTATCAATAAATATTCTTTCTGATTATCTTTTGCTATTGTGCAGAGCATAGCTTTGCCAGTGCTTTTCATGCCCTAAGAGGTAAAACGTATTTTCTATGAATCTTTTTCCACCAGGACTTCCCTTTGAAACTTTTTCATTTATGAACCCTTTTCCTGACACATCTTAGCAGATAGGAATCAGAATGTAAATGTCATCTGATAGAAATGATTAAAATTGACTATTACAATGTCTGCCTTGCTCAACCAGCGGTGGCCTTAGGTCAAGCAGGTTTTTTTAATAAAGGAAACACACACACACACACACACACACCAATTCTTAGCCAGGCCTAATATTTCAGGCAAAGCCTGAGGAGTATCAACTTACTTAAAGATAGCTTTTAATTAAAAAGAAAAGAAAAGAAAAGAAAAGAAAAGAAAAGAAAAGAAAAGAAAAGAAAAGAAAAGAAAAGAAAAGAAAGACAAAAAATCTGACACTGTACCGACACTGTAAGGTGCAGTGTCATGGCTGAAAGAGAGAAGTTTATTCTTCAGCTCTGTAAACTTCATGCTTCTATTGTCAAGACAGTTGCTCATATCCTCACCCCCCTGGTATGAGTGAGGTGTGTGTGTGTGGGGGGGGCAATGGGGGAATAAGGATACATATGTAATACCTTAATCAATAAAGGAAAAAAAATAGGGGATGAGATAACAACAAATTAAAGATAGTTGCAACTCAGAAATCACTGGCCTATTATGTATATTTTGCAATAAAATTTGAACATTGATCTGTTGCCTCCCATATGCACCCAGACCACAGATAGGCTGAGAATCAAACCTATAACCTTGCTATATGCTCTGACGGGGAATCAAATACACAACCTTTTGGTGTAGAAAATGATGCTCCAACCAACTGAGCCACGAGTACAGAGCAAATATACATTATTTTTAAATAATCATGAAATATTTATCAAAATTAACCACATATTAAGTCATAGAACAATTTATACAGCTTTCAAAGAAGTGACATCATCAAGGGCCAACAGTCTGTTCTTTAATCACAGTGCAGTTAATAATATAGGAGATAACTAAAAATACTATAGGTTTGTAAATTAAGATATTATGCTAGGCCCCATCAGGGCCTACTCATAGTCATAGCTTAGCTGTGAGTCAAGGATTTGAGACGAATTCATTAGAATACTTTGCAGCAACCCCTTTGAGTATGTCCCTCCCTTCTAGATTTCTCTCCATAAATATCCAGCTGCTCTAGTCCCCTACTCTTTCCTCCACCAGAGAGTGAACTACATTTCTTTAACTCTGGCTATCTGGGTTTAAGAGAATCCTCCTTAAAATGCCACAATTTCCTCATGACTGTTTTCAGTTTTCAACTGCCAACCCCCCTCCAGGTTCTGCAAGCTTTGCCTTTGGTTACTTTCCAAATCCTTTAAACACTTTGTTTTAAAAAATTATTTGGCCCTGATTTTGAGATTGTTAACCAGGGAGCTTTAGCTCCACCAAGCTCCTCTGCCATTACCAGAAGCCACAAGTTGTAGCTATTCTATTTCTATAATTTGGATTAAATTGGCAAGTTCACCCATTGTTGTATTTTGGAAATGAATTTCCCATGTTTTAGTAACAAAGAGATCTTGATCTGTTTTACTGGTTTCAGTATTGTGGGGAATCATATTTGACCCTCCATGCAGGATGTGATCCAAGCATTCGAATCCTTTCCTGATACCATTGTAATTAGCTAGTTTTTAATAATAGAAAAGGAGCAAAGGGAAGGCCAGACATTATAGGCATGTCATTTGGTCAATTTCATCAGGAAACTGCAATTTCACACTTCCCAGTGAACACCAGCCCATTCCCTACAGAACATGGGGGGGGGGGTGGCGGGGAGCGGGGAGAGGCAAGGGGGTGGAGAGGAGTCCAACAAAGGGGAAATAGATGCATGCACAGTGAGGTCAGGGTGACATAGAGAAGGCACTTGTTAGTTGCACTTGGGAATACAGAGCACAGGCCAGATTTGGCTTGGCCGTGGTACGTGTGCAAAAGTTTGGAAATTCATAATCTCCTAAACAAAGGAGTTCTCCTGTTCTCGTTGCTCTTGTTCTCTTGGCTCGGTCTTGGCTTCCATGCATTCGCCTGTATTCCCTCCATAGCCATACGGAGCTGGGGACCCCACAAGCAGTGAATTGGTGGAGTATAGTGGGGAAATGCAAATTAAGCTAGCCTGATGATAGATTGTACTCTGCTCCAACATGAAAAGGAAACTTTGGACAGTGGCTCTGATTGCAACTACTGAAGCCACAGCTATACTTCTTCTATGCTTGGGCAAAGGGGAATGGGAACTTGGAAAGTCAGGGATGTGATTTCAAAAAATAAAAATCACTCATTCTTTTGTGCGAGTCTCAGAAAATTCTTTTTCTCAGGATATCTCATGAAATCTATCCCCATTAACAACCAGGGGGAAGAGCAGGACCTCTCCCCTCCAACAAACCTTATCTCATATGAGTCAGAAAATTTTGCTCTGTTAGGTAGTCCAACATAATCTTTATGCTGTGGCACAAAGAAATACACTTGTTTAGTTATCTTTTTGCTCAACATAAGAATTGCTAATATTAGGAATGTATTTAATCCTTAAATTTGGTATTATCAAAGGAAAACGAAAGGTAAATACGCATCTGAGTGTTTGTATTTAGAGAATACTATTCCAGACCAAATTGACAAGCCCTGTGCTTTCTTCAGAACTATTAGAAATAAAGTGGACAGAGTGCTTGTGAGGGTTATGTTCAGTCACTGCGTAGTTCTGTGATTTGTTCAGAATTTTTTCATATCCACTGAATTCCTGAAGCCATAGAATGCAAAACATTAAAAGGCAGCACTAAATTAGACTAACTATTGTTTAACTAATGCTGATTCTGTTGCCCTTGGGTAAATATAGCATCTATAAGATAAAGGGTATAGGATTTCATAAGATTTTTGTCAGGATGTATGGGAAATGGCTCTATGCTTCAGTGAGGATGGCAAGCCTGGTATTACTTTATACAGTTCAATTATTTTGAAAAAAATTAACCTACCCTTTCATATTTAGATTTATAGGTATGATGATGGCAGTAGATATTTTTAATAGAGCTTTTGTAAATGGTGAATGGCAGAAACAAAGAGCATAATGGAGCTTTTTTCCCCCAGTGTTTTGACTATGGGATTTAAATGTTTTGATTGTTAATGGAAAATTGTATTTTATATGTTTATCTTCATTAAAATTTTTTCTTTAAAGTAGTTTGATTTCATTATTCTCAAACTGGAATAATTGAATTCAGGCCATTAACTGTAACTGTAGACTAAATGTTGGGGTTCCCCTTTTAGTTCATATGTTGAAATATTAGCCACCCAATGTGATTATATTTGGTGGCGGGCTTCATTGGAAGGTGATTAAGTTATGAGGGCACAGATCTCATGAATGGCATTAGTCTTCTTATAAAAGAGACCCCAGACCTTTTCAGACATGTAAGGACATGAGGAGAAAATGGCCATCTGCAAGCCAGGAAGTAAACCATCATCAGATATCGATTCTGCTGACGCCATGATCTGGGACTTCCCAGCCTCCAGACTGTGGGAAATAAGTTTCTGTTTTTTATAAGCCACCCAGTCTGTTACAGTCTGTTATAGTAGCTGAAGGACCCAAGATAGACCTTTAAAGAATTCCAGGTAAAAGATAATTTCTTTCTAGGAAAAAAAATATTATAGTAATTTAGAGTATTAAAATATGGAAGACAATAATTCTATGTTTTAAAAAACTAAGACATCCTGTGCACAGAAACACAGTCAGAATTATGTCAATAACTGTATCCATACAATTTGCAATTAGTCTTTCTTCTTACTGTGTGAATGAAGAAACGTTTGAAGAGTTTGATTTGGCTGTCATTCCTTACAATAATGAGCATTTTTTCAACTACCAACAGTTTGGTTTCTGTTTTTTGGCCCTAGATGCATGATCTTTAGTTTTATCAGGACAGGGATGCAAATTAAGAGAGAGGTAACGAAAGAGAAGTGATTTAAAATGACAGCTGGGATCCCCAGGAGTGAATTTAAAATTTAATTCTATTTTTGTTCCCATTTTCTATTTCTTACCAAGAGATTGATCTGTGATAGTTATGGGAATAGGTTATTTAGTATGTCTTTTGACACAACACCGTAAACTCCCCTAGGAGGATTGGTGTGGAAGATATTTTCAATGAAATAGCTGCCAGTGATGGAATTATTAAGCATGGACAAAAGGAAACAGGGTAACAAATATATGAACATATATTTGGTTTTTATTTTTTAACCTTTTCTAACTTCTACATCTGTTACTTGAAGAATTACAAAAAATAAATAACAGAAAAAGCTAGAAACACAGAATATAACCTAAGGAAAGCAACTAGCAAATCATTTTTCTACTGAAACTATAGTACAGAACTAGCCACATTCTCTACAGGGGATCATACAAATGATGTACAGATGAAAATAGGAACTTCAAAGAGGAACATAGCTTCAGTGGCAGAGAAAGGAGCCAAAGGCAGGAAAAACTTCTGCAAGAATATATTTTCCTTATTCTTTTTGGAATATTTGGGACAAATACGCTGGGATCTGAACTTCTCATGGACACTTTGTCTTTGTGTACTTCTGCTAAACATGATTGATAATTATAACACACATTTTGTGAATGAGATAAGAGTTTTTATCTCATGTGTATTGTGAGGAGTAAATGACTTACTTCATGCAGAATTTCTCCATGCATAGTCCCTGGACCACATACAAGTATAATATAAAAATCTAAACTTGAACTCGGATCTAGTGTTTCTGGAGAATTAAATTCCCTTGTCACTTCTGAGAGTGAAGTTTCTGCAATATCTTCAGAAAGTGTATTTTCTAGGGAAGATGGGATGTGGAAGGAGGCTTTATTGGCATTGAGTTACATTTCTCAAGTTTGAAAGACAATTGCCCCTTAGACAGACAGATCATGAGAATTCTCGTGTTTTTCTATTCTAAGGCTTGTGGCCAATCATGAGAATTCTTTTAAAAAATATATTAGCTTGTAAGAACATCCTATCTAATAGAAGAGTAATATGCAAGTTAACCATCATTCCATTACAAAGATGGCAGCACCCATAGCCACAAGATGGTGGCACCCAGTCCTCTCAGCCCCACTGGAGTCCTGCCATCCTGGGAGTTAGCCACTGAGAGCAGACAGCATGAGTGGCCTGGCGGAATGCTTGCTTCGTCACATTGTGACAAGACAAGCATTCCACCCCGGCCGAGGAGGGCCTCTGGGCAGCGTGCATGGCCAGGGACGGGGGGAGGAATGCTTGTGTTGTTGCCCCGGCAATGAGGCAAGAGTTTGGTGCCTGGCTACGGAGAGGAGGGCCTCTGACCAGGCCAGATGCGGAACACTTGTGCCGTTGCAGGCCAGGCTGAGAGACCCTCCCTTCCCCCCACCTCCCGTGCATGAATTTCATGCACTGAGCCTCTAGTGTAGTCAAAATGCAATGGGTATTTAATTTTAAAGTGTTCATTTAACATTTATGTAAAACATTTTTTGTACTTTTTCAATAGAAACTTATCTGGCCACTGGGTAAAGCTAGCAATAAAACTACTTGTCCGCAATGTGGTGAGTGAGTCTTGGAAAAGGTACAGCTGGAGTTCCAGCAGAGCCAGAAGTAAGGCCAGTGTCCAGAGCTTCTGTTTCATGCTGCAGCCAGATGTGGTTCAGCATCCAAGCTAATTAAAGTCTATTAGTCCATTGTGGAGTCCAACATGGTGCCATGTATAGGGGCTCATACCCCCCCCACCACAGAGAACTAGGACCCTAGTGCATGTGTGAGAGGAACAGAGCATACTTCTTTATTTAAAAGTTTAAATATCCAGGTTTTAAGGGCTTGTGGTAGCCACGCTATTCTAGCCACTGACTCGCTTTCAGGTGGGATTGGCACCTTCCCATGTCACTCAGACTTTTACTGGGCATGCATCTAAACTGTCTAAACTGCCTTTGTCATGTCCCTTCCCCCTATCCATTATTGGGGACATGGAGAACGTTAAATGCAGCTTTTGGCAAATCTGTATAAATGACATGCTTATATTATCTGGTCTACCCTTTGCTCCTTTCCTGTTAATAATAACCAAGTTATTACAATGGCATCGCTAGTAAAATGGAACTTTAAATTGGGAGTAGAATTGGTTCTTGACAGTGAAAATGATACTTTATACAGGTCACTTTTAGCCACACTAAAGATTAGTTATAACTTGAAAAATTCATCAATTCTCTTGGTTGTATATAAAATATTAATTAAATACCCAATATGTACAAGGAGGCTTCATAGATATTATGAAGTTTCAAAAAGTAAAGAAATACTTTAGTGCTCTAGGAAGGTACACTATAACTATATATATATATATATATATATATATATATATATATATATATATATATTAGAATTAAGTAATGTATAAAATTATACACTATAAATAATAGAACAGTTATTACCTTTTAAGACATATGCAATTATTTTAATCAGTGTAAGGATAAAGATGAAATAGGTAGCTTTTAGATGGCCTTGCCTAAGGAATGCTTCTAAAAAAAGTTCAGTATTTGAATGGTTTTGGTATTCATTACTTAATACAGTGCTATAATAAAACTAACAACATTTGTAATATTAATTTTCATAGCTTGCCTACTGATACTCCATTTGGCCTCAATTTCTTCTAGGCTTCAGTTAATCAAATTAGTTCATGCATATGGGAATGAAGATTGAATGAACTTTGTAATTCTTACCAAACATGCACTCTAATACTTATAAGTAGTGAATTCTCTAAAATTTACTAACTCATTTCACTCAATATGCACCTATTACAATTAGGGAAAACTCATTTGCCTAACAGATTTGCTCCAGAGATTGTTTTGGTTGGTGACACATGAATTTGAAATTGACGGCATTATTCAGATCTCTAAGTCAACTGAACTCAAGGAGGAGGAAGTTGAGAGGAGTATTTTGATATTCAAGAAGACAAAATTAATTTCGGTATATATTTTAATTTAGATTAACTTCATACCCATCCACAGTACTGCATTGCATTTCTTTTTGCATAAATTTTGCATTACATTTTAATTCTGTAGTCTCAAGAGAAGCAACATATCTGTTCATTATGCACTGCTCGCCTCCAAATTCTCCACAGCGATCAAGTCATATAATCATAACAAAAACTAATCACTCTCCACTTGTGAGAAAGAATGTCAGGGAAAGTAAACAGAAGCAGTAAATCAGGAGACAATTGAGAAGAAAAACAGAGCATGGGGGTTACTAAACAAACCAGAAAGAGGGGGATCCCTGCCACTCACAGAATTGACCTTTGCCACTTTCTATGATCACATTTTTTAATGTCTCTATGCTTAGAATACATTCTGCTATCTAATTAGAGTGGGAAGAGTCAATGTTTTTTCTCTCTTCTACACAAAACTTAAAGTAAAAGCAATTATTCTGCCTTCCCATATTGCAGTGAAGAACAAATGGGGGGACAAAGAGAAAGCTTTTGTTTGTCTACAGCTATTGCTTTTGTCTTTTTCTTTTTATTTCAAACTCCTAAAAAGCTTCTTTTATTAAGTTAATGATGGGGCTTATTATAGCTATTTGGTATATTCATAGGAGTTTCTGAATTATATAATAAATCTTGTTAAGGCAATTCAAGGCCATTATTTTAAAAAATGAGAGGGTGTATTATTAATTAGCATTGTTAATAGTCATAATTAAATACATTTTTTATAGCTTATCACCACTTTCTTTAAGGCATGCTAATTTGTGGACTTTTAAAATTACCTGGCTTTATATTACACTAGGGGCCTGGTGCGTGAAGATTCGTGCACTGGGGTGAGGGATGGAGGGGTGAAGGGGTGGAGGGGGGGCCCTCAGCCAGACCTGCACCCTCTCCAACCTGGGAGCCCTCAGGGGAACCCTCTCCAATTCACGAGTTTCTGTCTGTCTTTGCAATCATATGAGCAAATTGTCTAAGACCCCCAACCCTGTTTAGCTTGTTGCTCACAGAATAATAGAGACTTTTTGTTTTCTTTGCTCCATTGGTGATTTTAGGATATCTTCCTTTAATTTTACCTAGACACTCTGACTCTACTTATGTCTCTCACCTTTGCTTTCCTTCCATCCCCAACCACAACAGTAACTTGCTCCAGGCTCACTTTGCTCTAGTGCAATGGTTCTTAACTTCTCTAATGCCAAGAGCCTTTAATATATTTCCTCAGGTTGTGGTGACCCCCAACCATAAAATTATTTTCGTTGCTACTTCATAACTGTAATTTTGCCGCTGTTATGAATTATAATGTAAATATCTGATATGAAGTATGTATTTAGATGACCCTTGTGACGGGTTGTTCGACCCCCAAAGGGGTCATGACCCAAAGGTTGAGAACTGCTGCTCTAGTGTCTAGGAGAACTATGATTCCCAGTATTCCTGGTGCTCCCTGTACTCTGGGCTTCCACTTCCAGTCCTGGGGGCTACCACCAAAACTACTATTCCCAGAATTCCTGGTGCTCCCCATGCTCTGGGTACCCCCCCCAAGGAGTCACATCCCCCTAAGCTGTCAGCTCTCCCACTCTGCTCTGTGTATGCAAATCACCTGCCATCTTTGTCAGGTTAATTTGCATACTCACTCCTCATTGGTTGGTGGGTATGGCTTGTGGACATGGCTTGAGAGTACTGGGGGGATGGTTAATTTGTATGTTTCTCTTTTATTATATAGGATTGTGACCACAAAAAGGGTTAAATTATAATTAACTAATAATCAAGTTTTCCTTTAAAAGGCTTAATTTTCATTAACTGAGAAATATTTGTTTATTGTGTTATCCTGGATACTATTCTTTACACTTTTGTTTCCTTTTTCTTTCTAAATTCAAATTTATAAAGACATTGCACATTAACATGGTAGAAAAATACCACAAGATAGCTTTTGAAAGACAAAAGTTCATTCATTAAGAGTTATTGATCCTAAAGTATTAAGATCATTGGCAAAGATTTTTATGACATTGCTGTCTCCTTGTTATTCAGACACAACAATCCTATCCCATGATTATAGATTTTACCATGAAACCATTGGCTAAAGGAAAAACTTAAAGCATGAGAGTAAATGGCTTAGTGTTGTCTATTATCTTCACTTAGTGTTCTCCACTATCTTCATCAAGAGGATTAGGTTGGAATTTATTGCTGCTAATTAACAGATTGGACACTCACTAATTCATTTTTCTCATGTGTAAAATATAAATTATAAGTAATATAACTTAAGTAACATATATCAAAAGGAAGTGTGGTGATAGACAGGGAGAGCAAGGACTGGGGCAGGGTGCAAGTGAGTAAATGGGAATAGGAAACATCTGTAATAGTAGAAAACAATAAAAAGGGGAAATGCAGAATATAACCATAACAGTTCATATCCCTTATAATGTGCCATTTCCCTGTAAAGGATTCTTACTGTTTAAGTATGTAGTATTTCAACAATCAATTTCTTTAAAAAAAATAATGAATTTAGGTTGGATTGGCCATCTTGCTATGCAATTTCAAGATCTATACTGATAACTCTTTCAGAATTCTATTATGTTTCATAGCCTGGTAAATATCTTCACCACACCTCCCCCAAGAAAAAGAAATATAGACCAATCACATTTATGAATATTTTGTAGATATTTAAAATTATAGCAGATAATAGAGTATAACAGCATAATAAAATAGAGTATCAAGTACAAAGTCATGATCAAGGAGATTTTATTCCAGAAAAGAAAGTATTTTATTACTAATAAATGCATGAATGCAATCTAGCCTATTAATAGAACTGAGGAAAATGATTATATGATTATATGATTATCTTTATAGATTCAGCATAGATGCAGAAAAAATAATTACAAAAACATCATGAACATTAATTTATGTTAAAATCATTCAGTAAAATAGCAATTGCTAGATACATCATTAGCATACACACACACACTCACTGCACATACACAACCAAACACATCAATATAAAGGTCAAGTGCAGAAGCTTATTTTATGAGAAATACTAGAAGCTTTCCTACTAACATTATGAATAAAGTAGGGGTAGACACTATTTTTAGAAACATTTAAATGTTTATAACAAATGTTAGCTAATACTATTAGTCAGCAGGAAATGATTAAAATTGTATGAAGCAGAAAGTCTAGATATGTCTCTACTTGCAGATGATATAATTACACATTTGGAAAATCAAAAGATCAATGAAAAAATACTATTAAAAACAAACAACTAATTTATTAATGTAACAAGCTGTATAATACTGAAGCCCACTAGGACTGGCTTTTAAAGCAGATTGTTAAAAGTTTTGGGATTTTGCAAGCCAGAGGACGAACATTTGAAACTTTGTAATTGGCCACAATGGGGCAATTTATTCTATAAAATTTAGCAAATGCAACATATCAGCGTATCATTTCTAGCAGGTGATAAAAGCAACATACAAAAACTCAATTATATATATATATATATATATATATATATATATATATATCATATGTATATAAAACATATACTAAAAATATTATTATATAATAGCCACTTAATTATCTAATAAAATAATTAAAATATAATTCTATAAATCAAACAAAAATTACTTAAAATTTTTGTGCATAAAACAAAAAAATATCTTGAACATACCAATTTCTTGGATAAAAATAATTTTCATCAGAAAGTTGTCCATTCCTTTTAAATCAATAGACATTTTTCCAAGGAAGACATACAAATAGCTAATAAGCACATGAAAAAATGCTCAACATCACTAATCGTTAGGGAAATACAAATCAAAACTACAATAATATACAATTTCATAACATTTTATAAGAAAGGAAGGAAGGAAGGAAGGAAGGAAGGAAGGAAGGAAGGAAGGAAGGAAGGAAGGAAGGAAGGCAAATGATCATATACTAGTAAACACTAGATTTAGGAGTAAACTGAGGGGAAACATGAGAAATTTTGTTTTATTTTTTATTTAAAGAAGATATAAGCATTGTCTGATCATGATTTAAAAATACATGGAAGGAAGCCGCTGTGTTTTAGGAAGGCAGACAAGATTTGAAAAAAAATCTAATTTCAAAGCAAGCAGGGACAGATGGAATAAAGCAGTGGTAGGTTAAAGTTACTTTTGACAATGTGATAGACACATGTCTCCCTCTCAGACACAGGGGGAAAAGTAAAAAAAATTATGCGCATGTTCAATAATAGAAGGAAGAGGAGTTTGGAAAAATTTAACATAGATGTGTGTTATGGAAATACCTTATACTGAACTAATGATTTAGAATTTTGATCTGGTATTTTGAATTCCTCTTTGTGCTTTTTTCATTCAGTCCTTGCCCAATTCTCAGTGATAGAGTTCCTAAATGATGAATATTTCAAACCCTTGTGTTCTTTCATATAAGTTGTATTTGTGTCAGTTAAGCAGATCAACACATGGTGTCTTAATATCACCAGAGGATTTTGATAAATAACCAGAGCATGGCTATTAGTTTGTCATACCCAGGTATACTAGATTTCAGATTATTATTCTGATGAAAACACAAATTTATTTACATTGTGGTGGCAACATGTTCGTGCATGTATCATAGAAGAATTAAGACTTGTCATTCCTAACTCAGTCAATCTTCTTTATTTTATGGAAACCTACTATGACCATATTGGTTTTAATCAAATCTTTGTACTAAATGCTTTGATTGATATTCTTATAGATATAGTTAATAAAGGTTTTCACGCCTCTCTGATTGAGGATATTACACTATGGTTAAAATCTTGGACCAATAAACAAAGCACCATCAATTTTAATCCTTGTTCTACTATTTACTAGACTATGTGACTGCTCTGCATTAGTGCCTTTTCTAAGCAACAGAGATAAATATAATATCTTCCCACATGGAGAGAATATTTAGATGATAACAAGTACTCAATTTACATTTTCTCCTTTCCTTAGCTGAGTTAGTAATGTTTCAAAACGATGGTTAAGTAGTTAACTTCTCTTTCTCTCTCTCTGTCTTCCTCCTAATTGTTCACGTGCCCATATTGAGGTTTATCTGAATGGCATGGCAAATTCAGTTTAAAAAGAATATTAGACCTGACCAGTGTGGCTCAGTTGGTTGAGTGTCATCTCATGAACCAAAGTGTTGAAGGTGCAGTTCCCTGTCAGGGCACATGCCTGGGTTGCATGCTCAATCCACAGTGGTTGGCATACAGGAGGCAACTGATTGATTTTTCTCTCACATCAATGTCTCTCTCTCTCTCTCTCTCTCTCTCTCTCTCTCTCTCTCTCTCTCTCTCTCTCTTTCTCTCTCTTTCTCTTTAAAATCACAAAAAGTATATTTTTAAGAAAATTTTTTTACCTTGAGTGGGTCTCAGATGGCCAAGGGCCATGGCCAGGTGATGTGTTTAGGTATCCATCTAATAACTAATGAATTCTGAGATTATACCAGAAACTACAGTTTGTTGCTTCTTTGAAGGATATTTTAAATGCTAACATTTTCTGTATTCACTCCTTTGATATGCAATGTGCTTATCCCTTAGGTTTTAAGTATTTACCGGGGCCTCTGGATTTACTGTTATTACTTTATTAGTCTTTAATAGAATTAACTTTGCCCTAGGCAAGTTATTCTAATGTAAAATATTGAGAAAATGTTATATAAAATATACATATTGGACATTAAAAATTGTTTAAGTTAAGTATTATATCTTCTACTTACAGAATTTTTAAAAGTAAAAATACACAATATATTTAAGTGTGTGACATAAAAGTATTAGGTGACATATCTTGTGCAAATGTATATAATTTATTGAAAGTGCAACCTAATTAATGAGAGAATTGTCCTCTTAGATTATAAATTTGAAATACCATGAAGGTTTTGCTAATAACCATACAACCAGCAGGCTTATGCGTCTTGTTTAGGAATACTTGATGGTTAGTCCTAAAGAAATCTGAAATATATATGTGGAAATAACTTAAACTTCAAGAGAACACAAGAACATCATATTATTTCACTTTGTTAGATTTATAGTAGAAAAAAATAAACAACAGATAACCAGATAGTAATAAGCAAGAGAAAATATATTTATGATTTATAGCTTAACAGTTGAATAAGTGACCTAATCAGAATGTATTTGTGCCCTAACCGGTTTGGCTCAGTGGATAGAGTGTCTGCCTGCGGACTGAAGGGTCCCAGGTTCGATTCTGGCCAAGGGCATGTACCTTGGTTGCAGGCACATCCCCAGTAGGGGGTGTGCAGGAGGCAGCTGATTGATGTTTCTCTTTCATCGATGTTTCTAACTCTCTATCATCGATGTTTCTAACTCTCTATCCTTCTCCCTCCTCTCTGTAAAATATCAATAAGATATTAAAAAAAATAATGTATTTGGACCCTCACTGGGTTGCTCAGATGGTTAGAGTATAGTCCCAATATGTCACGGTTGCGGGTTTGATTTCGGGTCAGGGCACATACAAGAAGCAATCAGTGAATGCATAAATAATTATAACAACAAATTAAAGTCTCTCCTCCCTCTCCCTCTCAACAATCAATAATGATAATAATAATAATAATAATAATAATAATAATAATAATAATAATAAATATATTTGGAAAGAGAATCTATGACTTAGAATGCATTCTTTAAAGGAAATTTTGGTGAGAAAATTTAGTAAGGAAATTTTGGTAAGGAAATTTTGGTAAGAAAAAAACACATAAAATCTAATAAAGAAACAAGGAGTTATTATCTAATATAATAAAAGAGAAACATGCAAATTTGACCGTTACCACCAGCCAATCAGAGCGGCTGTATGCAAATTAACCCAGCCAAGATGGAGGCCAATAGCCATGGAGCTAGAGCAAACCAGAGGATTCTGTTGCAACTGCCTGCCTAGGCTGGCTGAGCCTCTGCTCACGGCCATGCCCACCAGCCAATCAGAGTGGCTGTATGCAAATTAACCCAGCCAAGATGGAGGCTGGCAGGGTGGCTCTGCACTGGGAGCCTTCACGGCCGGCCGGCATAGCTGTGCCAGGTGTGTCTGCTCAGTGGGAGGGGGGATCCAGCCTGGGGCCTCCTCGGGGCGTCCAGGAGCAGCTGTCCTGGGTCTGCTGCCTGGCTCCACCCCCCGGGGGCCTCTACCAGGCATGTGGAAGAGTGGGTCCTCCACGGGGCTTGCAGGAGCAGCCATCCTGGGTCCACTGCCTGGCTCCGCCCCCTGGGTGCCTCCCCGGGGCATGCAGGAGTGCGGGGGGGGCCTCTGCAGGGTGTGTAGGAGCAGTCGTCCTGGGTCCGCAGCCTGGCTCTGCCTTGGGGGCCTCCTCAGGGGCGTGCTCCCGCACCAGTCCAGGGTCTGCTACCTTCATCCACCCCCCAGGGGCCTCCACAGGGCATGCGGGAGTGTCTGCTGCACAGTGCGGAGAATCTGAAGCCAGTTCACTGCCTAGCTCCACCATTGGTGTGTTTGCTCAGCAGCAGGGCCCCACCGAGAGATTCTGCACCAGCGTCCGCCCCTGGCTTGCCACCCAACTCTGCGCCAGGTGTGTCCCCTCAGCAGTGTGGGCCCACCAGGCATGTGCAATAGTGGGCCCTCCGGTGGGAAACGTCCAGGCCTGCACTCACCAGCCTTTCCACCCCCCAGTGCATGAACCCTGAAGGGGCTGTGGGCAGCCTGAAAATGGCTCTCAGCCCCTCACCCAGGCTGGCCAGGCATGCCAGCAAGTGGACATCCCCCCTGAGGTGTCCCAGACTGCAAGAGGGCATAGGCGGGGCTGAGGGACCCCCACGCCCGAGTGCACAAATTTTTGTGCACCGGGCCCCTAGTCTATAAATAAAATCAATAGAGGATAGTATTTCAAAATCCTATAAGGAATGCATTGCTTATTTAATGATTTTTTAATATGTTTGTTGAATATTTTAGGGGGAATACTAATGACACAGTCTTTTAAGATGATTATTTTTATACATTTGTTTTATAAAATAAGTCAAAGACTTATATGCATGCATATTAGCATAACCAATAGACATGGACACTGGGTCTGTGTAGGCTTGTCCTGTGGGTGGAGTGGTAAGGGGGGTTCAGTTGGGGGAAAAGGAGACATATGTAATACCTTAAACAATAATAATATTAATAAAAGACTTAAAAATTAAGTTATGGGAAAATCAAACAATAATAATGTTTTTATCTATTGTGCCATTTTAAAAATCTGCTTTCCTACAAGTACATGTTATAGAGAAATTATAGGACATAGTGGATGAGTTCCATTTCTGGTTTTGAAGCTCATCACCATCTTGGGAAGCTTAAGGGGGAGTGTTTTCAATTGACAAAATTAATGTAAGTGGTTTGAAAAGCTTTCCAGAGGAAGATACTATGCCAGAAATATCACTTTGTCTAGTTGACAGAACTTAATGAGAAATTTTCTAAAGATTCAGACATGCTTTTCCAATCAGACCATTATCTACTCTGCAATAATCTGTCTTCTAAACTTAAATTAGGGCAAATATGAGAGACTGACCACCTGGTGAAATTGAAAATAAAACTCACTCCCTTCTTTCAATACCACCCTAAGTATTCTACAATACATGTGTTTAAACTTGCCCTTTCTTTGTTACAAAACTAATATGTGCTATCTGCTATAGAATTTCCTCTTTCTCTCTGTGTGTGTGTATGAGAAATGCAAGAGCAATTTGAGTATATCTACTGAGAATAGTATTTAATGCAAAGCTTTGATTAAACCTGCCTGTCCTAATTTACAATCTAATAAAATATTATTTGTGTATTGTCTCTTTGGTACAAGAGAGACTAAGGCTTTATTCTCAGCACTGCTATTCAAGATCATGAATTTGAGGATTTTACTCAACTTTCAGAGTTTCAATTTTAGGGTCTGTAAATTAGAAACTGCTACTACCATATAGGATTAGTTATGATATTTGTGACATTCCCTAAGGCTTAGCTACATATGAGCCATTATTTATGCCTTCTTTTCTGTTTTTTCTTTTACAGCAATTGAAAAGTCAAATTAACTTCCCAGATTTTTTTTTCCATCTAGACATGGACATGCTGCAAGTTCTGCTAGTAAGATGTAAACCAGTCTCTGGAGAAGATTCTGGGAATATTTCATTTATGAAAAAAGGCTTATCTGGTGTATCCGTTTTTATCATTCCTGTCGAATTACCTTGCAATCTGGAAGATGAAAGCCATGTGCTAGAAATAGTGGATCCAAAAGATTTAAAAAACATGTTTCCTAATGAAAATCTGAATATTTGGACCAACCTTGCGTTGCTGACTCTAGAATTCTTATATGGTGAATTAAAGCATTTCTTTAAGACATGGTTAGCTTCTATGTTTTTTTTTTTGTTGTTGTTGTTGTTTTAGTATGGGAGACATTCATTGTTTTTACAATTTATAAAGGGTCTGAGGATTATGTTTATGTAATTTGTCCTTAAGATATTTTAATCTTCTTCCAAACACTCTACTGACTGTTAAAAGAAGAGGGGGGAAATAATAAACAAATGAAAAGTAGAATTTTTTAAATTGATTTCAGAAAAAGGAAAGGAGGAGAGAGGGTTAGAAACATCAGTGGTGAGGGAGAATCCTTGATCAAATGCCTCCTATACACCTCTTACTGAGGATCAAGCATGCACCCCAGGCATGATCCCTAACCAGGAATGGAACCATGAACTCCTGGTTCATGGGTCCATGCTCAACCTCTGAGCCACTCAGGCTAGAAAATTTTTATTCTGTACATTTAAAATATGAAAGGTGTTACCCTAAATAGCAGAATTTAATTGTAGCAGGACTTCTTAGGATTGGTGTTAAAATATTCATTCATTTTAAAGCAGAATACTGCTGTCCTACACATCACAACAATCCATCAAGTTGCCTAACTCACAATAAATCATGGGCATTTTAGTAAGGAGATGAGACACTCATTTTAAAACTCATCATTTTTACTTAATTCTCATCAAAGTCTTCTTAAAACAACTCAAAGTTTTTTTTTTTCCTTTTTCAGCTCATTCATCTCTCCTTTTCTTCAGAGACATTCCCTCAAAATGACCTCTTAATGTCTAAGTGATTCAGCTCTTAGTACATCCTGCCAAATATAATCTAATATCTATTGATTTGAATCATGATCATGGTTAGAGGGAGAAAGAGTAGAGGGTGAATTCAAGTTTATTCTCTAATAACTGCAGTTACATGAAAATGAAGTACTTAGTAACTATTAACCATGCTTGCTATTTTATAAAATCAGGCTTTTTTTGGAAAATGTGACACAGTATCTCTTTCTTAAACCCATTAGAACTGTTCACCTCAATAAACTGCACTTTGTTATCAAAAGAAATTTAATGTCATTACATCAGATATGCTTATCTATAATAATAAGAGTGTGATATGCTAATTAAACTGGACAGCTGAATGGCCTTCCATTCTTGATGAAGCCACCACAGCAGGGCTGAGGCAGAGGTGGTTAGGGGCGATCAGGCCGGCAGGTAAGCAGTTAGTGGTGATAAGGCAGTCAGGCAGGCAGGTGAGCAGTTAGGAGACAGTGGTCCAAGATTGAGAGAGGGTTTAGGCCGGGCTGAGAGACCCTCCTCTCCCCCGTGCACAAATTTCATGCACCAGGCCTTTAGTTTGTATATAATTTAGCAACAAAAAATAAAAATGGTGAAATAAAACTTCCTAAGCCCATGATTCCTTAAAATTACAAGACTTTGAGTAGAGGGGAATACAGATGTTTTAAAACCCAGATGTTTTCAAACTTAAAGATGATGTTGTGCTCTTTTATGCAAATGAGCAAGTTGATTGCATGCTATACCACCACTGCCTATTTGGAGACCTAATTTTAAAGAGATATCTTATTCCTCTTTGTAACTTGAAATAAATAAAAATATTTGTATGCTATCAAATCTGAGAGGCACATTTATTTCACTTTATTTCTTGGGTTTAAATATTTGTTGGTTTATGTTCCAATTTTTCAATTTTTGAGAGTAAAGTATAACATTATAGGTCTGCTTATTGATAAGAGGGTCTGAATCAAAGTAGGTTGATTCATTCAAGTAGAGGAGTTTATTCTTTATTCCTGTTCCCACAACAGAACTTCTTATTTTGAGCCACCAACCAGGATTGATATCTCTGTTTTTTGCTTTTATTTTTCTTGTGCCTTTCTTTTCTTTTGGAGAGTCTCTTTTGTTGAAACTGGGCAGGGGAAGCAGGTGTCAGTTAAAACCGGGCTGCTCTGTCCTTTGGTAGAAATTTATGCATCTTAACTTACAAGCAAATTCACCTGAAAAGCTACTCAAAAAGTGGTCAGTGTGGAGTGTCCTAGTTTCTAAAATATGCTTTCTTAATCCACATCATGGTGCTCACATTCATAAAGCATCAGTTTCATTATAGAACATCATGTTTATTTTTTCTTCCTAGGAGATCTGGGGTACCAAAAACTGTCATCTTACTAAGCAGTTTTCTTGTGGCTTTGTGGTTGGCCCATTTTGTTTTATTATAATTTTTCGCATGAAGTGAACTTGTGAAAAGAGTTAGCGAAATAAATTTTGCTAACTTTGTAAAGGACAAAATGAACGCATCTAAAATATTCTGATTGTGTTAGGCAGACTAATGCTCTACCTCCTCCAAAGATGTCCATTAGGTTCCAATCTTTATGACATGTGAATATATTCTTTTATATGGCAAAATGGATTTTGCAGAAGTGATAAGAATCTTGAGATTGTAAGATTATTTTGGGTAACCCAGTGGTCTCAAGCCTAGAGTGAGGGAAGGTGATATAAGACAGAAGCAGAGTTTGGAGTGCTACAGACACAAGCTGAGATGCAGGCAGCCTCTAGCAGCTGGAAAAATCAAAGAAGAGCTTCTCCCTCCGAGCCTCAAGGGGGAAAGCAGTTCTGTTGACCCTTTGACTTTAGCCCTTTAAGACTCATTTCCCACTTACGACTTTCAGGGATATGTAATAGTAAATCTGTGTTGCTTTAAGCCACATTGTTTATGATAATTTGTTACAACATAAATAAAAATGTGTATTCTCATCTATTTCTACAAAAATAATTTTCAGAGGATTGATAATCAAAAATCAGAAAAATCCAAATCCATGGCTCTATTCAGATGGCACTGTATCAGTATCATTTGCTGGTGGTATAGAAGCATATAAAGGAAGCCATCCAATTTAATCTAAGGAAGTAGGACTGGGAGTTAAGGTAACTGCTGTGACAGAATACATAGGAGATATCCGAGCTAAAGAGATATTGTGGTAGACTGAGCAAGAAGAAGAAGTACTTCTCTCTGGGAAAAGATATTTGTGAACAATTTCCATTAATTGAGAATTGAAGAGACTTTTATATGACTAGAATCTTCAGAATGATGTAGAAAATAGTGTAAAAGGAAACTGTTGAACTGGAAGAACTATAGAAGCAGCAGTGACTTTAAGCTGGGTAATAAAGGACTTTTGCCTTTAGTTTAGGAATATTTGGAAGCCATCATCGAGTTTTACTGCCCAGGATTAGAATAGTTTTGACTTGTGTTTCAATTAAACAATTCTATTTTATGCCCCTCCACCCCCACTACTGATTCAGATATGTTAGTGCTTTTCTTCATCCCAACATTAAAAGCATCTACAACAATATATGGCATGGGTCAAGTTAATGTTAGGATATCACACCATTATGCATTTATAATTATATGAACACCATAGATGCTTTTGATATTTTATGCAATGAAATGCCATAATTAATTGCCCACATTTCTAGGCACTGCATAGGCGGTTTAGATAATTAATGAAAGCCAGTTAGTTGTTCACATTATCATAATCAATAAAGTTAGAATGACTCCATATTTCTTCTTGTCCTTTTGCCTAGTACTAATGCAAATGGAGATGAAAAAGAAAAATCACTGTGATTAAAAACAAATCTTCTATATAAGTGAACTTTTTAAAATTAATGTGCCCCTTATGATAGTCATGGTCTGAGTTTTATTCTCAATTAAGTGCAATCTAAAAATGAATTAAAAATGACATTTGTAAATGGATGGAAAAAAATCATATATAACAGCGACTTGATTTAAAAGGCCCAATGATATTAGCTCTCTTTAAAAAGACTGAGGGCAAGAAAGAATTGGCCTATAAAATTTCTGGTGTCAGTATTTCCCAGAGACAGATGAGGTCCTACTAATTATTAGTTATTTAAATGAAGCTGCTCTAGTTTTGATTAAGAGTCTTTTTTTAAGCTTCAATAGAATGACATATATGTTACTTTACATAACTTCTATCAGTCATGATAAAATAATTGTAAGTGTAAAGAGTCCCATCAAATCCTCAAAGATATATTTTAGAAAAAAAATAAATAAAATTTCATGTGGCTAATCTAATTATGATTAAGTGAAGGAGTATACTCCCATATCACATATTTTCAAACATAGTTACATAATTTATAAAAATTAGGACAGGCCCCAATATTTTGTATGTTAGCATAAATCGCCTACTAGTAGACTTGTAGCTCAGGTTGAAGCTGTAGAACTCAGCTAAAGTTTTGTAGTATCAGAATATCTCCTCTACGCAGGCAATAGCTAAGTTTTTCTCTATTCAAGATATGTCCTCTGGTTTTTTTAATCAAGATAATTGTGTTCACATAGAAATGATTGACATATTATAAACAATTCATACAAACTCAAGGTACCATACCCAATCTTAAAGATAGAGTCTGAGACAAGAATAACAAAGTTCTATTAGACTGTACTCTACTCAGTGACTGCACTCTACTTCAGTGAATTTATCCCCATTCATCCCATTTAAATATTTTTTCCTCCTTTATTCCATCTGATAGAAGACTTGTTGCTTATGGCATTCTGCTATTCTAAAAATGTCTTTAAGAGAAAGATTGAGTATCAAGACCTTGGCTCATGAAGACTATAATTTCTGGTTTTGTTTCCTTATAAATTTTAGATTTAACTTATAGTCTTCCATTTTAGGAGATATCCCCATATGCTTTTTAAATAACTCCTACCCCCTCATTCTTGAGATTTTGAGGAGGTTTCTGATACTTGAAACCAAAATTTCCTTAGAGAAACACCTTATATTCACATTAAAATTCTGATATAAATTGTGATTATTATGTTAAAGATGTCAACTGTTTAAAATACTTCTGAATAGAGAATCCTAATAATAATATTAAGGAGGAAATAATACAGGGATTCCACACTCAATAGTATCTGGGAAATAGAAATTTAAACTTACTAAGTAAGATTTAAGCAAATATTTAATTTTTAAAATGCTAAGAGAATTTAATAATCAAATATTTATTCTGAGTCAATAAGAAAGGGAAATAGGACATAATGTGAAGAGTATTGTTAAATTACTAGTCCAAACACTCTTACTTTTTCCCTTGGTGACAATCTTTAAGAACAATAAAGAAAATGTTTCTATAGGCTTAGAAATCTCATACAAGTTTTCACCTATGTTTCTGATTTCTCTGTATTTACAGGTATTTCCCTCTCAAACACAAAGGATGAGGAAAGTTGATGACTTTCCACAATGCACAATCAACTTCTGACAATTTTGCATTGCCCAGAAAGTATAGAATGAGTAGTTTAATGTAAACAAATCTACCATTAAAATTATTTTCAGTTAATAACACTTTTTTTTAAGTTCCGTAAAATCTGCAGAATGGAATTATTTACTAGTCCTTGATTCAAGATATTCCCATGACTTTGCTCAGGGCAAGAGTGGGAGAATCCTGCTTCAGTCAATCATAAAGCTACCATTAAGTGTCCATATTAATGACCAGCTTCTAATAACATTGTGAATCACTTTAATCAAAGATAGAGATGTTGTTTGAGAAACAATTAATCGTGAAATTGATTTTGAGGAAAAGGTCCACTTTTGTTTATAATAAAATTTAATTTTCACATTTGTAATATCTTAAGCAATAAAGGGGGAAAATGTAAAAAAATTAATTTTATCACAAATTTTTATTTTAACAGTAGACAACTTACATTTCAGCCTAAAAAAGACACTTAGCACTGGCAAGTTTTCCTAATACATTATCTAAACAGCAAGTTGGTGTGAGGACATCAGTGTCATAAAAACTCTTCATTGTATAATAATCCAAATCAACTGTGAATGAGGGCTCAGAAGTGGCATTGTGAAGTTAAGCATGAAAATGGTCAATATTTTAAAACAGTTTAGGTAGGTTTCCCATACACAGATAAAAATTAATGTTCATAAAATTGATGCTATGAAAATATGGAAAAAGTGCTTGGATTAGAAAATGAAAACAGACATGTAAATACAATTCATATAGGTAAAATTTTGCCAACACTTTTATATTTGTAATAAGATTGGATATTCTATGGATTTTCAATAGCTCTTTTTAAATTATATCATGCCTTCTTTAACCTGCATGGTTTTATCTATTCCTTCTATTGGTTAAGTACTGCTATTAAAATAAAATTTCTTGTTAAATATTAAAATATACATTATATATGTAAATATTTTTATGCTTATAATATTCATGTATATTATACAATACAATCCTAGCTAATAAAGAGGGAATATGCTAATTGACCCTCACATCATCGCAAAGATGGAGGCATCCACGGCCAATAAGGAGGAAATATACTACTTGACCGCCACACTCTCAAAGATCGTGGCGCCCACAGCTGCAAGAGGGTGGTGCATAGTCCCCTCAGCCCCGGTGTGCCAGCAGGCACGTGTCAAGACTGGGCCTGCCCCCAGGTGGGCTTGGCCACTCTGAGCATATGCCTCCAGAGTCCCCTAGTCCTCTTGGCCCTCCCAGCCATCCAGGGCAGGCCTAAGACACAGGCCAGCCTCAGATGGCAGCTGCCCAGACACCCAGGGTTGCCCAGGGCTGTCTGAGGCTCAGGTAACTAGGGCCAGCTGAGGCTTGTGCTTCTGGCAGTGGCAGCAGTAGAGGTGTGAGGAAGCATTGCCTTCCCTGATCACCAGGT